>JAFLJL010001701.1:78062-91627 GCA_018398815.1 Conus ventricosus | reverse complement strand
TATAAAAGGCTCTGTAGCTAGCGTAAGTGCTGGGTCTAGTGTTGCTGTTTTAGCTACTGGGGTTGGAGCGCCAGCCTCTTAGCATTAGGGGCTTGGTTTAGGGTTAGGCGCTGTGTCTATGATTGTAAGTGCTGTTTTAAAAAATTAACTCCTAAATTACAAAAGCACACTGCCATTGTAGCCCTATGCATCAGCAAAACTTTGTTCATTAAGATTAAGAATAAGCAAATCATTACAGGATGAAAACATTACAGACGAAGAATTTCAGAAGCTTATGGCCGATGGTGAGGATTACAGACGACAAAAAATTGAACTTCAAAGGAGTGGAGAAAGACTTTTACTTCACGACAGGTAGACACTGATGCAATTAAACAGAACATTGAAAAACAAACAACACGATCAGTTAAACCCAAAATAGACAAAAAAATAAGTTTAACAAAAATGTTTACAGACTTAGTCGTCCTAAAACAATTAACACCCGCTGAGGATGCCTGCACTTCTATCACCGACTCGGCTAATATTGATTGCAACCCCCACCGGCCACTGATTCCTTTGTCGCCGGCCTACACAGACTCCGACCAGCTGATATTGATCGCAGGCCCAGAGCTGTGTCTGCTATTCAGCTGTCGGAGTTTGCGCACTGAAAAAATTTGTCCGCTTCTTCCTGTAAAATTCTTTTTCACAACTGAGTTAGCCGGAAGAAGATACGTTTTTGAAAAAAAAAGTTAGCCGGAAGAAGAAACGTTTTTGAAAAAAAGTTAATCGGAAGAAGCGTGACAACTTTTTTCATTGCGCATGTGCTAACCTCATTAACATGATGAAATCGAAACAACATTTGTGAGTGCGCATGTGCTGACCTTAGTGAATACATTAACATGATGAAATCGAAACAACATTTGCGAGTGCTCATGTGTAATATAAATTAGGATAATGAAATCGAGTTTGCTAGAATCCTAGACATGGATTGGGCCTCTTCAAAGCCAGCCCTCAACAAGCCAGCCCCTCAACGAACCAACCATCAACAAGCGGGACTCGTATGTTTCGTTTTTTAGAAAGCGTTGCTGTAGATTCGAGTATTTCAAACCCTTCGCTAAAGTTCGACTTTCTAGAAAGAAAATGAACTCCGGAGATTAAAAGAAAAAGTCGGAAGCAAAGACAGAGAATACGCGATCTTACAAAAGAAGTAAGAGCAACAGAGGCGCAGACAGACCAGGTTTACTCAGAAATATCTTCGTTACAAAATTTAACAATGAGCTCTGATTCTCAATCACAGTCCCAGTGAAGGGCATAGCATCAGTGTTACGGAGAATATTGACCCATAGAAGCGGCAGGCAAGTTATTGATTTTTTCGCCTCTGCTGCTAGCATGTGTTGCTCTGTGTGTGTGTGTGTGGTGTGGTGTGTGTGGAGTGTGTGTGTGTGTGTGTTGTGTTGTGTGTGTTATAAGTGTTGTTATTGATTATGTGTGGAGATGAAGTTAACAAAAAATGAATGTTTTGCAATTCAATTTTATTTAGTTATTTAAATTTTTAGGTTTAAAAATGAAGCCCGAACACAGTGAATCTGATTTAAAGAATAATCTAATGTTTTTAAATTTAAAAAATTGGGAATGAACTATTTGACGAACAATGAAAGTTTTTAAAAAAGGGATTTAGGAATTGGGTTTTGGGAAAATTAGTAAACAATTTTAATACAAGATTAAAAGTGAACATTTAATAAAGGGCAATCAAAGGGGGGTTTAACTTTAACTGTTGTTCAAAAAAGCTAAAAAAATTGCGGGTGTTTAATTGAAAGGGTTGACGTGTCTTGAAGTGTTGAAAACGTTTTGGGTGAAGAATAAAAACTTTTTTAACTTACTTTTATTTACTTTTTTTTTTTTTAATTTTAAACGTAAATTTTGGGCTTTAAAAAATGGCCACAAGAAAATTCGGGGAGGGGAAAACTATATACGAGGGAAGAAATATTTGTTAGTGGAAAAACAATTAAGCAATACTTTTAGGGCGTAGAAAAGGACATCATTCCCCTACAAACGTTCTTAAAAAGCGTAACACATCTACCCTCTAAAATCCCAGATTTCTTCAGATGGAGCCGCCAGTAAAAGGGGTTGTTGGCCGTTCTGATTGATTATATAAGGGCCTGATGATGTAACATCCCCCAAGTCGGGGGTTTTCAACTAACAAAAAGAAGTTATTAGCTATCGCGCCCTTTTATCTGACGGGGCTGACTAAAATGCTTACACATTTAAAAACCAAAGCAATGGGGAAGGCGATGTTAAGGGGTTCTGGCGGGTCTAAAGGGGAACAGTCTTTGAAATCAGATTAAGACAAACAAAGTTCAATCCTATATTGGAAATTTTCTTACCTTCCCTTCCAAAAAGAGTTAGAGTTAAAACGAGCAGTTTTAAACATACATTTCTGCCCAACATGTTTTTTTATGTGGTGTGTTTTAGCGCATTTACATCCTGTAAAAAATCATAAAAGGGGGGGAGTATCTAATTATGAAGCACACAAACAAGAGCTGAATTTTTGATAACAAAACCCTTTCCATTTAAGTATAAACAGTAAAACTCAGCTTGAAGAGCAAAACAAACCATCACTGTAAACGTATACACTGGTCTGTAAAACCCAATTAGTGCCTCTAAGGTTCCCCCCAACCTCCCATTTTAAAGGCAAACCCGCTTAAGAATCATGTAGACTTGCCCCTGTTTGCAGTTTAGTACAAAGAGTCATTATGTTTAAATCAAACAATAAGCAGACTTTTAGGGCTTTTTACTCAAAGGAAAATCTAAAAAAGGGCTTTGTAAAAGATTTTTGGGTCAGAATCCCAACTATAGAAAGCCTGCCGGTCATAAAAAACTTTGTAAAAGTTTTGTAACTGTAAAACCCCGAATTTTTCTTACACCAAAACCCGGGGTCTAAAGTTATTTTTAAAAAAAATTTACAAAAAAATGCAAATGAGCCCAAAACGTGTCTATGCTGATTTTGAATCAATTTTCCCGGGCAACAACGCCCAAAACAGCAGAACAAAAAAAAACTTAATTATCCCCCCTTTCAAAACTGTTCTTATGCTTTTTATTGTTTTTAGGTCAATGGGACCACACACACCCAGATTTTTTACAGGGGCCCAAATTGAAAGCTAGAAAGATTTTTAGAGCAGATGAAACAACTTGGGCCAGTTATCCAACCAACTAAATTTTTCAGACATTGTTAGACTTCTGAAGACCAAGAACGTTTATAAACTCAGCTACCCCCTTTTGGGATTTGAGGCTTAAAAGCTAACCCCTAACAGTAAAACTGAAAAGTAAGAGACCCCGATCACTTTACGGAAATTTTAAAGGGGGGCCGGGCGCACAAAAATTTGGTAATTTTCAATTTAAAGGGTTGATCCTAAGACAGGGAAACTGCCTATCTTTTTTCCCATAACTTACGGGGCAAACGATTCTCTTTTTTAACATGCAAGCATTTTTTCTGAATATAAGAGGGGTTACCGGCATGCACAGTCTTCAAAAAAGTAAAAACGACTTTTTCCTTGACTTTTTTCCCTTTTTTATAAACCTCCCCCAAAAACAATGGCAAGTTTAGAAAATTTTAAAGGGGACCCGCTCAAGTTTTTTCCAAAAAACTAAAAAATACTTTGACCCATCTTTGGTGATTAAAGGCCCCCTACCCTTATAATAAAATGAACTCGGGGGACGGGTTTAAACGAAGACCCCGTTCCCCTAAACGTTTTCTTTTCTATTTCTTAGAGGCAAAGACATAACTGATGCTGACTATGAATCCGCACGAAAGCCTGCAAAAATTACACTGTCAAACAATGGGAAAACTATCATGATCAAAAATTATTGGCTGATTGTGTTTATTGGCGACGCCCTTTCAAAAATCACAAAACAACTCAAAAACCCTTAAACAGCTTAGACTCACCCACATTACACTCGCCCCGGGGTTTAATTTTTGGGATGCTTTTTTTAAAAGTCTAAAAAAACTTTAAATTTGACTTAATATCTAACTACCCCCACTTCAGATGATTGAAGAGGGGTTGAGGGAGGTATTAGCATGGCCCCCCTCCTTACGAAAAGCCAACAACAAGTTTTTAAAGATAAATTTTTCCCCAACAAACCGTCCAACTTTTTAATGTACTTAAAACCCAAACAATCGGATGGATGGGCCATAAACCCAGCCACTCCCACTAAAAAACCTTTAAAATAAATAAAAGGCCCCCCTAATGTTAATACAGTGTTAGGAAACCCTGTCACAATTTACCCCTGATAACCAGCAGGAACTAATTTTGGAAGTGACTTAAAATACCCCAAAAGGGAATTTAACACGATCTCCACAAAAAAACCCCCCAAGCCGCAAAAAGGGCTTAAAAAATGACCCCACAGAACCTCCTAAACTTGTCCCAAATCTTAGGCATAAAACTAAATACGTGGGGCCTTTACAGGCCCTCCCCATTTTTACTTAAGACACGGACGGAAACTGACAGCTGTTCATGGGGAATATTACTTGGACCAAGACCCTTTTTTATGAGGCCTTTTCCAAAAAAGAATACTGATTTTTAAAAACCCAAGCCACTAAATGTTCAAAAAAAGACTTTTTTAAAAATTGATAAAAAACCCCCAAAGCTTTTTGGGGAAAAACAAAGGAAAAAACCCCACAAACGAAAAGATTTTAAATTTAAGTTACAAAAAAAAACCCCAAGAAATTAATTTTCCTCAAACCCCAAAATTATCAAGATTTTAGAAGATTTAACGACAGCCTGGTTGGCATTAAAAATGAAAAAAAGGATTTTTTAATTTGGGACAACCCGGTGTTTATGGGTTTTTTACCGTTTTTAAGATTTTGTCAAAGCAAATTTAAAGGGAAGGGGAAAAATTTCTGTAGACAACTTAAAAACCACGGCCCCCGAAGCAAGAGCCCCTTTACACAGAAAACTAAACTCTTTTATTCTAGACGCCCCCCACAAAGCCCTTTTACAAAGACTTAGAAACAGAAGAACCCTAAAGGATTTGGGGGGAAGGTACGAAACAAGCACTATCCCAAAGACTCCTTTAAAAATTAAACTGTAAACAAAAAGAAATTTGGAAAGATGAAGGATGAATTTAAGGGGAACATTTAAAAAAAATTTTTGGTTTGCGGTCAAAGATGAAATAGCGTTGCCAGCCAAACTTCTAATAAAAGGGCTAAGGGGAAAAAATAAAGAAGTTGTCAAAAAAAATATAACTCACGACAACTACGCCAACCCCTCTTTGAAAACAAAGTATTTTAAAACACAAATTTAATCTGGGGCTCCCACCTTCAAACAAGTAAACACAACGGGTGTTAACCAAAAAAACCTAAAATCTCTAACAAAACAAAAAGAACTTTCGTCAAACCCGAAAATTTTTCCAAAATGCTGTAGGGGATTGGGGAACTTTTTAAAAATTAAATTGACTGACTTGGGGTTTTTACTTAACCCTTTAAAAACCTAACAATTTCTTAATTAAGAACCTAACTAGTACTTTCATAAAAACTTAACTAGTACTTAAAACTAAACTTTAAATTTTTTGCACTTAACTTTTTAAAATTTTTTTGCACTTAACTTAAAAAGTACTTTCTAAAACTAAAATTACTTTACTTAACTATTTTTTAAATTTTCTTTAAATTTTGTTCTTAAAAACTAATTTCCCTAAAAAAGGGTCTACAGCAGGGAAAGGGTTTCACTTTTTTTTGCCGAAGCTGGTTTTTTCTTTTTTTACTGTTTTGAAAGGGGGGGTTTTGACTTTGCTCTTAAATATGGCGTTTTGACTTTGTTAAGCTAAAACTCCCCCACCCAACAACAACAGCACAAATACATAAAAAACAAACTTATCGTTTGTTTTTGGGTTTTGCGTTTTTTGGTGTTGTTGATGTTGGTTTGGTTTGGGGATGTTTTATTACTATCTAACAATTTTTTTTTTTGCTGATTGGGTTTTCTTTTGCAGTCTGTTCCCTTCAGCAGTTTTCGTCCACCTCAACACGTCCCGGGGCTTTTTGACTTTTTAAAAAATACTCACCTTGGAAAATTCACTTGGGTTCTTCTGCTCTGCGGAGGGGCCGGGGGGCCTTCTTCCCCCCTGAATTTGCTCATTTTTTTTTTTTTGCGATTAAAATTTTAAAATGATAAAAATTTAAAAAAAATTTAAAAATAAAATTTAAACCCATGATGAATGGGCATAAGGGACGTCCCCAAAACTGTAATACCCTGTCACATGCAAGAGTTTTTTAGGGACTTGTTTTAAAAACCGGGTCTTGGATAAGTCATATTTTAAACTTCTTCTGAATCAAACCGGGGCCATCTTACTTTCAACTTAGCAAAATAAACTAATTATTGTCCCCGACCCCCGATCAAAACCCTTTTTGACCCTAACTGCGCTTTTGAAACCCAGCCCTATACTTCTCAACGCCCAAGTAACAATTTGGGTGAATCTGTTCAAAAAACTTAGTTCATGGGCCCAAATAAATGTTTTTGTTTTTTTTACCGCACCAGGAAAGAAAAATCTTTCCCTTTTTGGCAGGGCTGCGAGTACCACGAATATTTGCTTGCCCTCACACTTTAATAGGCGCCCCAATCCATTTTAAAAAGCAAAAAAAAATAATATTTACCTTTTTTAAACCCCCAGTTTAAAAGTTGGTTAATTTTTTAATGCCCCCCCATCGTTGGTGTTTTTTAGTCTATTCAACCCTTGCCAAAAGTTTTTTTAGGGAAAAAAAACCACCCAACAGGGGGAAAAATAGGGAAAATTTGCCAAAAAAATAGTTGCAACCTTTTTTTTAGCTTTAACAACAAAAAATTATCTGATTAAAAAGCACATAGACAGCCCTTTCCCTATTAAAAGATTATTTTAAATTTTTTTTTTAGTTAAATAAAAAGATGATTTAAAAAAAGATTATCAACATTTTCCCTTTTGCGTAAATTTGCGGTCTTAGTAAGGCTATATTTGTTAGCAAAAAACATGTTTTAAAATAAGCCGGCTATCTAGGAAGGTTTGACATTGAGGACGTTGTTAAGGTTATAGTTTTTAAAATTTCGCAGGGGTTGCGTCAAAAGACTTTCCCTTTTTACACAGGGGAAATTTTCCCAGAAAATATTAAAACATAAAAGATTAATCTAGAAAATATTGATTTATAAAAAAATTCGGGTTTTTTTTCGATGGGGGAGGCAAAAATTAAACCCCAACCTTCTCTGGAAGCAATTATATGTTTTTGGAAAAATTTAGGTCCGATGAAGATAGAGAAAGGCCCTAACAAGACAATAGAAGATTTTCCCAAGGGAAGAACGCTTACGAAAAAAAACGAAATTCTCACTTTTGACTTTTTTAATAAAAAGTTAAGAAACCCGGGGCAAGGGAGAGGGACACATTTACAAAGTTGAGACGCAATGAATGAGTATTACTTTGTGGGCAGGAAAAAAGTTTTTTAACATCGCCAACCGCCAGAACTTTCTGAAATTTTAAAACCATCTGAAAAACAGAAGACTGCAGAGATAGTTTTTTTGCAGTTTGGGAAGACCCAGTCCTATCTTGTTTCTCCTTTCCCGTGGAAAATAAAAAAGCTTTTAAAAAAAATGGACCAAAACGAAGTAAAAAAATATACTATTCCCCCAAAAAGGGGATTTGGGAAAGGGAAAAACTGCTATTGAAAAAATATAAGCTGCAGAGTGTCCGAAACAGATTTTCGAAAGAAATGGGGTTTCAAAACAGGCAAATTTTGGGAAATATATCTGCCCCGCCCCCCAAAAAAAAAAATAAAGGGCCCAGATGGTTTTAACTCATTTCCCAAAAGGGCACCCACCCAAAAGGACCTTTCTGTATCTTCCAAAATGACAAAGTTTTGAAGAAAAAGTTTAAGTATGCCGAAAAGTTGTTGACAATGGTTCAAGATACCAAAAACGCGAACCTTTAAAGGATGAAAACCCCAACTGCTGTGGCTGTGGCTTTTTCAACAAAAAATACATGCGAGGCCCATTAAAGTACCTGGATATTCAAGTTTTTGATGGAAAAAAGGGAAAAAAATTTTGTAAACCAGCTGTTTTTTTTAAAAAATCATGGGACAGGGTTTAAAAGAGGGGTCCCAGCAACCCCCGTCAAAGCCCCCAGTAGAAAAAATTTTAAAAAAGAATTTTAGCTGAACGTCTGTTTACCTATCAATATCACAAAAAAATTAAAGGACACTACGAAGTACAGAGAACGCAACACAGAATGGGTTTTGGGATTTGGGCCGGGTTTTCCCTTTCGCGCCAGAAAAAAGCAATCAAATTAAAAAAAATTAGCAAAACTGAAGAAAGTGCAGGGGGCTCAAAAACTCTTTCCCGGGGGGGTAAAAGGAAGATACTTTTATGCTCCCTGGAGAGGCAGAAGGGAAGCAAAATTTGAGCCACAGATCTAAAGGGGGGCGAGACGTTTTATGAAGTTTAGCGAATTAAAGAAAAAAAACCCCCCTAGTATTATTAAGAGAGACTTTCCCCTTTTAAAAAACCTTCCCCCAAAAAAATCGTTTGTTCTGAAGAGCTGCAAATTTTTTCCCCCCAAACACCCGTGGGGTTAACAAAAAATAGTATTTATTTTTTTTGGGGGGGTTTAAACTTTTTTTTTTTTTTAAACTTAATTTTTGTCCCTGGAGAGAATGTAAATATGCGGTTTTACGATCACCAAATCTTTTCTTTCACTTTAAACCCCCATTTTAATGCCTGATTTTGGGCGATTTTTTTTTAAATTTTTTCGTGTTAATTTTTTTTTTTAAAAACAGGTGTTAAATTTTTGGGCAAAAATGAAAAATAGATGGCGTGATTTGTATGTTAAAAGGGGGGGTTTTTGTGCAAAAAAAATGGGGGTCCCCGAACCCGTATATTTACATTCTCTATACACCATAATAATCCTGCGGTCTCAGAAAACATAGTCGAGTATGTCTTTTTCCCCGTGACAGAATGAATAGACATAGCCATGCGTGTTTGGCCAGCACTCAGCGTGATTGTGTGTCTTCTTCACTGAATGGAAACTCAGTATTGAAATTTCGCTTGCATTCACAGTCAGCCACTCCTGAACATATGTTCCCTCTGTTTCATGCTCACAATATTTAGGTCGACCACAAGCCCACCCCCATCCCCTCTTTCTCATATATCCACGTGTATGCATGCGTAAATTCGTGTATGTTCCATACCTACACAAACACAGCAACACACACACACACACACACACTACACACACACACACACACACACACATGTGTGCCTACTGATTTTTTTGTGTTGGTGCGCGCGCGCGCGCACGCATGCACGCACGTACGCACGCACGCACGCACGCACGCACGCACGCACGCACGCACCACACACACACACACACACACACACACAACAACACCCTCTACAATTTATTCAAGAATAAATGCTGAACAACGTTCAAAAACACAGTGTCATCTCTGACACAAAAAAGGTGGGAAATAGCATTGAATTGACAAAAACTACAACACATTGCATTCAACGCCGCAGCACAGCCAGATCCGTTTACACGAGCGAACAGACACGTGTGTGTACCTATGATGTATACACATACATCCCAACACACACATGTTTGCATACAAGAATACACGCACGCACACACGCGCGCTCGCGCGCGTGCACACATACACACACACGCACACACACACACACACACACACACACACACACACACACACACACACACACACACACACACACACACACCATCTGCCCCAACTGTTTATTCAGATGACTGATCTGTCGGACATGATACTAACAGCTGAAGGACATGATAGCTGTATAAAACATGTATATAATTCCTTCAGCTATTTAGTGGTGGCAGTTTTTGATGGTTTCCCGTAAGTTTTAATTGTGGGGCAAAACGCCTACACCCATGGGGCTAAACGCCTACTATGGGCGATTTGCCCCATGTGTTCGGGCGTTTTGCCCCGTGTGTGGGGCAAGAAGGCCTTTTTTTTTTCACTACCAGCACTTTTCTTTTATTTGTATCAATTTGTGTCAGTGGCAGTTTGTAGCATAGGCATTTCTCCAGAGTCTGAACCTACTTGCATTTCTCTGTGCCTTCAACAAGGAAAGTTGCAGCGTTTTTTTTGCTTAAGGGGGGCGTTTTACCCCATGCTACCCTATTTGCAACCATATCAGTCTTATATGTATTTTTCCTGATTACAAGTAATGTACACAGACATTTCTGTTCTCAATTTTATTTGATATTCACATGTTCAAACGTTATTTAAACGGAAGAAACTTAATAGAATACAAAGTGAAACGTGTTACTTTTCACGTGGTTGACTCATCTAACTATACACCGCTAGCGGCGATGACAGATCTAGAGCAGGCGCGAGTCTGCTCCCCGACCTAGGCAGCGGGATGCTTTGGCTGGTGCTATGGTGTTCTGATTGTGTCAAAATTTCAGTTATTGAAAACTTTGATCGATCACTGCTCCTAACACAGGGGGCTGTGATCGTGTTTCCCTCTCCAGACATAATCAGCATGGTTCATAGTATTATTGTGCAAGAGGACATGTTTCTACTAAAAAACGCTAGGTCATAAATCTTACCTCCTCCACTATGTGTAGTCATGTTTACTCAATCATTCCTCTCTCACTCTCTTTCTCGTTCTCTCTCTCTCCTTCTCCTCTCTCTCTTCTCTTCTCTCTCTCTCCACACCCCACACACACACACAAAAACAACACCACACACACAGGTTTGGGGAGAGAGGGAGAGGAAGAGGGGGAGGGGAGAAAAAAGGGAGAGAGAGAGGAGAGAGAGAGGAGAGAGGTAAATTTTTCCCTTTCGAACGAGACGTTTTCTGGACTTGGGGTTGGGTTCATGCCGCACAGACAGGAAGGGGGAAAAAAACTCGAACCTGCAAGAGGAGACAGAAATGCTTTGGTGTGGTGTGGTCGAAGATTCAATTCAATTCAATTCAATTCAATCAACTTTATTGTCCACCGCCAACAGCGACCTAATGCACGTCCCACGTCATGATCATCGTCATCGACTTCACCGTCGTCGTCCTCACTGTCGTCATCTGTTGATGAGGCCGTCGGTTTTCAGGATCACATTAAGGAATGCCAAGGAACTAGGCCTAGTTTCTGTCACTACCACTACCTTCACTATCATCACCACTACCACAACGCGCATGACTTTCCATAGCTGTACGATAATAACAGGCATTGGTGATTATCAGTCTCCCGACTTCACGTCTGTGCAAACATCTCGCACTCCTCCACGCACGCGCGCGCTTTTACGCCCATATATACAAGTACATATACATATCTATGAACACACGCACGTGCACATGCGTGTATCACACACGCACACGCACACACACACACACACTCACACACACACACACACACACACGCACACACACACGGTCGCACGCACACACGCACGCACGCACACACGCACGCTCGCACACACTGCATGCACTCTCACACCACACACATGGGTCGTGCCACCCACCAGTGCACTAACATATACACAAACGCGCGCAAACACATACATACAATGATAATAGTGGCGCAGACAATGATAGGTAGTAGTACCCAAGGGTTAATGCGCAGGTCACACATCTGCGAAAATCGTATCCATGAGACTCTCATCCCGTCTTAGTCGTTAATTCGTTTTATCCATCAGCTGTGAATTGTGCGCCGTGTGGTCTCGAAAATTTGCCGATGTGGTGTTGCGTAAATGGACTAGTCCGCACGCCGTGAGACCTTGATGAAACTGAAATTTCACCTTCTACACCTAGGATACATGCCAGCTTTTAGAAGGTCAGTATTTGTTTTCAGCATGCGAAGCAGTAATTATTGCTCTTAGAAAACTATAACGACGTGACAGGGATAATTTTCACATGAATGCCACTACTTTCACAGATTTTGACGCTGTTGTGACGGTTCGTCATGCGTTGTAAAATATGAACCTTTTGACTCCCGAAAGCCATGAATGATGAAAACTATAAATTAACGTAGTAACACATGCTGGCTTCGGTTTTCTTCACCTTACAATGCAAGTTTTTTAGGGTCTAATAAAGTTTGCATAGAATCATCAAACCTAGTATGGCTACATTGAACACAAGAGTTGAAATCGTAGACAGTTGCAAGCACAAAAGGAAATTTTATCAACAAGTATAAAATAGCAACCCTGATAGGACTCCTCATACATATACTCAATAAAGCCTTAAAACCTTAACAGGGCCCCCTTGCACAACACGTGCAACCCAACCCAACTGGACTACAGTTCACAATCCAAAACACATGTATACGATTGAGGTCAGTAGCAGGCGATTGGCACGGGATCTGAAGAGAGGAAGAACCTCGAAACAAATTTGTAGTCCCGTTTTTAAGATTTACTTTTAATCATTATATATATATTATATATATTATATTATATAGAATTATAAACAAAGCTTGCTCTTAGTCTTAGATTGAAGAAATAGGGGGAGATACGCATTCATATCGCAGTGGTGCTCGGTACTTATCCTTGGAATTTTTTTATATATATAACAAAACAATAAATTCCAAGGATAAGTACCGAACACCGTTCCAGCAACTTACAGAGCAGCTTGGTGTTGCAATGACTGCAAGAAATATTGAATTATAAACAAAGCTTGCTCTTATGTCTTAGATTGACGAAATAGGGGGAAATAAGCATTCATATCTACAGTGGTAGATGATTCTGCGTAACGAACAGTTTGTGCTTGAGTGGTGTGAATAGGAAAAAAAAATAAATGGCTTCTCAAAATGAGCCTTCAGCAAGCTTACAGTCTCCATGGGGAGGAAAACGCACTAACATATAACTCCTGGTCATATTACCGATATTTCGAAACCTGGTTTTCCTCCTCAGTGACCTCGGAAAGTGGTAATTTGACTCCTCTGCCTTGTCAGTTTTTAAGAAGAATGCAATCCAGAAAAGGCTGGTGTGCCAAACCGTATATATTTTGTTGAGTTTTCAAATAGCCAACCAAAGGTCCACCTAAGAAGCAAAAGAAACTCATGAAAGAGCAAAACAAGCTACATTTTCTTGTGAAAAGTAGAAAAATATAAAAAGATAAACCTCTTAAGACACAAGTGCTGAGGGTCAGTTCTTGGAATGAATCCGCAAGGGACTAAAATACAACAAACTAATAAATTCCAAGGATAAGTACCGAACACCATTCAGCAACTTACAGAGCAGCTTGGTGTTGCAATGACTGCAAGAAATATTGAATTATAAACAAAGCTTGCTCTTATGTCTTAGATTGACGAAATAGGGGGAAATAAGCATTCATATCTACAGTGGTAGATGATTCTGCCTAACTAACAGTATGTGCTTGAGTGGGTGAATGGGGAAAAATAAAATAAATGCTTCTCAAAATGAGCCTTCAGCAAGCTTATGTCTCCAAGGGGGAGACATCCTCCAATAGGGAGGGAAAACTCACTAACATATAACTCCTGGTCATATACCGATATTTCGAAACCTGGTTGTTTCTCTCAGTGACTTTGTTTATAATTTATATATATATTTATATATCTATTTCTGTATCATGCTTTTATATTTCAGTAAATTT
>JAFLJL010001701.1:20000-77962 GCA_018398815.1 Conus ventricosus | reverse complement strand
GGCCTTACATTATAGTCTCAAGGGGAGACATCCTCCAATAGGGAGGGAAACTCACTAACATAAACTCCTGGTCATATACCGATATTTCGAAACTTGGTGGTTTCTCCTCAGTGACCGCGGAAAGTGGTAATTTGACTCCTCTGCCTTTTCAGTTTTAAGAAGAATGCAATCCCACAAAGGCTGGTGTGCAATACCGTGTATTTTGTTGAGTTTTCAAAAAAAAACCAAAAAAAAAAACCAAAGGTGCCACCTAAGAAGCAAAAGAAAATCATGAAAGAGCAAAACAAGCTACATTAGTCCCTTGCGGATTCATTCCAAGAACTGACCCTCAGCACTTGTGTCTTAAGAGGATATTTTTTTATATTTTTTACTTTTCACAAGAAAATGTAGCTTGTTTTGCTCTTTCATGGTTTTCTTTTGCTTCTTAGGTGGCACCTTTGGTTGATTTTTTGAAAACTCAACAATTATACTATGGTATTGCACACCAGCCTTTTCTTCGATTGCATTCTTCTTAAAACTGAAAAGGCAGAGGAGTCAAATTACCACTTTCGCGGTCACTGAGGAGAAACAACAAGGTTTTGAAATATCGGTATATGACAAGGAGTTATATGTTAGTGAGTTCCCTCCCTATTGGAGGATGTCCCCCCTTGGAGACTATAAGCTTGCTGAAGGCTGATTTTTAGAAGCATTTATTTTATTTTTCTCCATTCACCCACTCAAGCACATACTGTTAGTTAGGCAGAATCATCTACCACTGCAGATATGAATGCTTATTTCCCCCTATTTCGTCAATCTAAGACATAAGAGCAAGCTTTCTTTATAATTCAATATTTCTTTGCAGTCATTGCAACACCAAGCTGCTCTGTAAGTTGCTGGAACGGTGCGCGGTACTTATCCTTGGAATTTTATTAGTTTGTTTTATATATATATATATATATATATAATATATATATATATATATGTTTTAGTCGTATGGTGAAAACATAACTATGATTGAGTTCTTAATCTTTGTACATTCCTAACAGCCTAAACTTGGTGTAGACCATTTGAGCTTTGGTACTTTCTTAAAACAAACAGTTACCTCGTTTTATTTGAAAACGATCAGAGTGGAATTTTATACCTGTGAAATATGAGTTCAAGGCACCACAATGAACAGAATGAAAACTATTTCTGCCTGATACTCGAGCAAGCCAAGGAGCCACGAATATTAATCAAAACTAATGTACCCCGTTAATCTAAACGAAGGGGGTGTTTTGAAAGGGGGGGGGGTGTATTTTTGGGTGTGATGTATAGGTTTCTTTACTACGGATCTGAACTTTACTGAAAGAGGAAGAAGAGAAAGGAGACAGTTTTATTAGCTATTTCCACATTGTCATTCCGCCAAAGTTTGACGATCTCCACACACATAAAAAAAAATCCATTCCTATACTACTACTTCATGGCCGCCACTACTTTCAATAAGATGGGGGTGGGGTATGACTGTTTTTTTTTAATATTCTTTGTTCATTGGGTTTTTTTTCTTCCCCCTATTATTTTAACACATTTCAAACGTTTGAGTTTGTACATTATTTGCATTACATGCCCATTTGTTGCGGTTTATTTTGACTCCCCCACACCCAAGAGTCTTAATGATTATAATTCTTGTACATCATCCGGCTTCTTGGGTCAGAACCACCATCAGATGTGCACCATCAGCGTAATGGTTATCATCTGGACGGACTTTTCTATCAACGATTCTTTTGTTGTTGTTGTGAGTTGTTGGGTCGTCATTAAATAGAAGAAAAACAGCCACGTTCTTGTTAAGAACCGATTGTGTAACGGGACAAAAATTGTTGGTGCAGGTTAGCGACTGAAACGCCGAACATTAGAGCGCCTCGTACCCACGTGCTCAAGAGAATCTTTTTTTTCCCGCGTTTAAACGGATTGTGGTTGAGCGATCCGTAACCATACGATAAACTTCTTTAACAGTCAAAAAAAAAAATTGGCATCAAGTTTTGCCCGCCCACCTGCACAGTTCTCCTTCACTCGTGACATTCTAATCCCTCCATCCTGCTCTTGGTACACAAGAGCAATACCATCATTATATTGCATCAGCTTTCTTTCTTTGCGTGGCATCAGCTGCGGGTTTTGATAGCTTTCTTTGTTCTTCATGATGTCTTTTCTCATAACCACTTTTGGTTTCTGGTTTTCCCTGCTTTTTCATCCCGTGTCTTTTTATAAGAGTATAAGGTGAGGATTAGGACTCTCCCTTTAAAAAACATCTGTTTCATGGTGTCTGGGAAAACGGAAACTTTGGCGTGTAAAAACTGATGGAGAAATACAACGATTGGCTGCCGGTGCAGCACTCTTTCGATTCTGCAAAAGTCATAGTGTCCCCGTGTTGTCTCCGAATGTAGTTACATATAATACGATTATTTTCTTTTAATCACTTTGGCTTTCTCTGGATTTCATCAAGCTCTCCAACGTGAGATGTTGGCAATGCCCATATGCATAGCTCTCTCTCTCTCTCTCTCTCTCTCTCTCTCTCTCTCTCCTCTCTCTCTCTCTCTCTCCTCTCTCTCTCTCTCATCATCTCTATCTCTATCTCTCTCTCTCCAAAAAGTATGAAACCGAGTATGGGGTCACACCTTAGTAAATATCAACATTATTCACTGTAACGAGGAAGGTAACTTTTTATGAACTTTTCGCCCGCCACATAACCGAACGTTCTGCATCTGAGAAAAAAAAACCGCATTAATCCTTCAATTGTGTGCCCTCCGTACGACTGGTTTGGAATGGTGTAGTAGTAGTACTCTAAGTGGCAGTACGTTATCTAGAAGGAGAAAAAGGTTCTCTTCCCCGAAAAAAAAAGCAGAGAAGAGAGAGAAGAGAGAGAAGAGAGAGAGAAGAGAGAGAGAGAGAGAGAGAAGAGAAGAGAGAGAGAGAGACACTGACCGTCTCCCCCGCCTTCCTGAAGGCGATGTTTCTTGATCTAAAAGTCTGAGAGAACATGTTCTATTTATTCCAGTTACAACTAGTCCGAGGTACGGTACTACTAACTTCTCTCACTCCGATGTTCTGCCAGTTGCTGCTATCTCTGGAAAAACTGAACATCATCTATGTCACACGCCGCTGCTCCGGGAATCCCCGCCGTGTGACATTATATCTCTTTGGGAAAACTTCAGGAGGGGGGGGGGGGGGGGGGGGCTGAACTTGTTATTATCCCGAGTCCCCGCTCGAAAAGAAACCTCAAGTAGAAGAATCTTCGAATAGATGTGTAACTGAGGCTCTCTTCTTACTCTATCTTTGGGGGAAAAATCGCTATTATTGCGATATAGCTCGCCTGGAAACAAGAATAAGACAGTGCCGCCCCTGAACACTAAGCGAGAAAGATGAAGGTAAGAGGAAACGTTTCTCCTCCTTTCCGTTGAGTCAACACAAATCCGATTTGCCATGATGTGACTTTGTACTGTCTACTAAGGGGCCTGGCGCGGAATGCACCAGCAGTCCAGTGGGTTTGTCACCCGGGTTGGATGATGACGTCGTCTTCTTTCCGACTCTGCTTCCAAATTTTTACCTCTGAGTGCTAAACGTTTGATGAATGGAAAAAGGTTTTTGCATCCAAATTGACTTGTTTTTCATTATTGCCCAAACCTCGTAAATGAACCCATGATCAAAGGCAAAAAATAGACTAACAGGCAATATTTCGGCGCAAAGCTAGTGAAGTAATGTTCCATTACTTAAAACGCTAAATCGGACCGTTCGCGAATATGCAATGTCCTACGTATTGAAGAAAAAGAAAACAAGAAACACCATGATCCCTAATCAAGATGATCCAGGAAAGATGATGGTTAGTGGTTTGGCGGAGGATTTCTAATGAACAAAAAGCTTCGAATCAAAAAATAAAATTTACCCAGTTTTGGAATACAGCGCCTATCTTGGCGACATGATTGAAACTTACAGGAAAACTTACACCGTGGATTTTATGACATAAAACCACCACTATTGCGGTTTAAAATACGAATCAACAACTAGAAGAAGGCATCTGTTTAATCTGACGACAAAAAAAAAGAAAAAAAAGAAAATGACTCAAACTTTTCAAAAGCATCAAACTTTTTCTCCCACTCACAATAATTGTACTACTCGGAATAATATTTGCCTCAATGTAGTTGAAGCAGAAACTGCTAACCTTTCAAAAATTGTCTGATCAAACGGCCCGGATACCCTTATGTTTCGAACAAAATATTGACTCGCGATTGTTTAAACCACGCCATGTGCTTTCTATGCAGAATAAGACCAAAAACGAATTCTCGCGCTCAAACTTACATTAACCGAAATTAAGCGGACTGAAATGCCTCAACATGCCACCGATATGTTGTGACGTGAGTATGAGAATAAACGTAGCACACGCCCCGTCCTCTTCTAATCAGTTCGATCTCACTAAGAGCGTCGGTTCAAACTAAACAAAATTTACTAAAACTCATGCACAAACTATTTCGGGTTTCGTCCCCACTAACAAGAATTTCAATACTACTCGAATAATAGCTTCCAGTCAATGATCACAAACTGTTCAAACTTGTCTCGATAAACGCCTAATGTTTCCAACAAATATAGGAATCTCGCAGTCTTTTTGTGCGAGAATAAGACCAAACTATGTCCATACCGCTAAAACCCTAAATTATTCACATTGAGCGGCTGAAATGCGAACATACCACCGAAATGTTATAGGTGATATGAGAAGGAGAAACGTAGCACACTCCCCTCTTCTTCTACTCAGTTCGAACTGCACTAGAAGAGGGCTACAGTTCAACAACAAAAGTTACTGAAATGTCAAAATCGCAAACGATTTTTTTTCACTCTCCACTAACAGAATTGTAATACTGAGAATAATAACCTGCCAGACAAGAGCACAAGGTTTCAGACTTGGCTTAATAAAGGCTGGATACGCCTTATGTTTCAAACAAATATTGACTCGCGTGTTCTTTAATGCGAGAATAAACCAAAAACTGTTTCTCGCGCTAAAACCCCAAATTTATCCACATTGATAAGGCTGAAAATGCTAACATGCCACCGATAATTGTTATGATGTGATATAAGAATAACCGTAGCACACTCCCCGTATTCTCTACCAGGCGAACTTCAACTAGAAAGGAGGCACCTGTCAGTGATACTAGAAGAAACGTACACACTCCCCTCCTCTTCAACTCAGTTCGATTCTTCAACTAAGGCGCCTGTATCAACTAACGAAATTTACTAAAAATGTCAAAATCAGGATTTTTCCCCCACTAACAGAATTGTTAATAATATGGGAATAATAACTTGCCAGTCAATGACACAAACTGTTTCAGACTTGTCTTATAAACCTGATACGCCTTATTTTTCAAACTATATCGTTTCTCACAGGTGCTTTTAATGCGAGAATAGACACAAAAACTATATCTGAACAATTAAAAAGCATCCGCTTGCCAAAAGATCCAGACAACGTTGGGTAGTACAGAATATATAATGAAAGAAAGCATATTGATTACGCATCCATTTTTCAATTAAACAAAATGTTCTGTCTTGACAAAATGGCACGAATTCATCCCTGAAATTAGCTGTTTGACTTCACTAGTCCCTGCAAAAGTAACCTCGACGAGCATTACCGTCCGCGAGCTCTAATACCGGAGTGTTCCGCCAGTTGTGCCTCCGGATGCACGCTTGGCAGCGCCTCCTCATGGAGTAGACAAGGTTGGCAAGAACGCCTGTGGCAGTCCATCCCACTCCTCGGTCAGTGCGCGCCTCAAATGATCGAGAGTCTGTGGACGTCTTCCACGGGCCACAAGACGCCCCAGCTCATCCCAGGACGTGTTCAATGGGAGCCATGTCAGGGGACAGAGATGGCCAGGGCAACACGGCAATGTTGTTCGCCTGGAGAAACGCAGCGGTGGCTCTTGCGGTGTGGGGTCGTGCATTATCATGCTGGAAGAACTGCAGCTCCGGGTGCTGGCCAAACAGTGGGACGACGTGTTCTGCAGCACCTGCTGGTACGTGTTGGCATTCACATGGTTGTCAAAAAAGTACAGAGGTGTCCGGTAGTCATGACTGAATGCCCCCCAAACCATCAGACTGCCCCCTCCCCATCTATCGGCTTCAAACACGCAGCAGTTGGCGTAGCGTTCCCAGACACGCCTCCAGACTCTCATTCTCCCGTCAGCACGCGATAACGCGAAGCGACTTTCGTCAGAGAACAGCACAGCTCTCCACTGACGTCGTGTCCATTGGCAGATGCTGGTTGGCCCACTGCAGGCGTTGCTGACGGTGTCTACGGGTGAGGACTGGGCCAACATGAGGGCGTCTTGCATTGAGCCCTGATTCTTGCAATCGACGTCGAACGGTTTGTCCAGACACTGGACCCCGTCGACCAACCACCTGGCGACATGTTTCTGCTGCTGTAAGGAATCGATTACGAAGATGAAGCTGTCGAATGTATCGATCCTGCGCTGGTGTGGTAACACGAGGTTGGCCCGTTCGGCGCCGATCAGTGGTGGAACCAGTCGCTGCCAAACGTTGTGATAGCCTTACAATTGTAGAGTGACTGCAGTTCAGTTGTCTGGCTGTCTCTCTCGATGACATACCGACCATCAATATTCCAATGGCTCGCTCGCGTTCTTGCATAGACAGTCGCGGCATTGTTTTCGGACCACTTCGCCTGGTCGAATGACAACTGATACCGTTTTCCAGTCGGCATGACTTCAAACTCACCATTTGAGACAAAGAAACAGATGAGCTACGTTCAGTCTCGGCCCAATGGCAAAAAAAGTGTTTTGGGCGAGTTGCACGTGGGCGTCACACGAATGTCGGCAAGCGCGGAGAAACCGGGGCAGTGTGAATCTGTGTCCCTTAAAAATTGTTTTAACATCCCAAACCCAAATCACTTTTTTTCCAATGGAAATCGGAAAATAAAAAACGGTGCGTTTTTAATGTTGTTCATTTTTTTTCATGGTTAAACCCTAAATTTCCACATTGGGGTTAAAAAATGCCTAAATGCCCCGATATGTTTTGATGTGTACAGGGAAGTTGGCACCCCCCCTTTTTCTTTACTCTTTTCGTTTTCAATAAAAAGAGGGCGCTGTTAAAAACAAAAATACTAAAACGTCAAAAAAAAAATTTTTTTTTTTCCCCAAAAACGAATTGTTAATATGGGAATAAAACTTCCTCAATGAAACAAACGTTCACACTTTAAAAAAATGGTCTAAAAAACGACGCAAGATACACCTTATGTTTCAAACAAATTGGACTCTCGAGGTGTGCAAATTTTTGCGTAAATAAGCCCAAAAAAAACTATTTCTCGCGTCAAACGAAATTTTTTCATCTACATTAGAAGGCTAAAAATGCCAAAAATTATGCCCCGTTTGATACGATGTAAAAAAGGGAAAAAAATATGAGCCTTTTCCCCTCTCCCCTTCTTCGTTTTCGATTTTGTTGGTAATTTAGTTCTCTCTTCTTTGTGGGAAATTTTGCTGCTGCGGTAAAGAATTGTTCAGGACAAGGGAAAAACCAAACCATCCACATTGAGGGGCTAAAAAAGCCAAACGGACCCGATTGTTAGATGTATTGAAAGGAGAAATAGCACATCCCGTCTTTTCTTCTACTCATTGATTACAAAGAGGCCCTTTTTAAATAACTTTTTTTTCTATAAACGTCGAAAACTTTTTTCTTTTTCCCCCAACAAATTTGTTAATACTCGGAAAAATTTTTCCCAATCTAAAACCAAATTTTAAAAAAGGGGTCTTGTAAACCCCTTTTTTTCAAACAATATACCTTTTCTTTTTTTTTTTGTCCCGGGGTGATGTTTGGGGTAGCTTTCTCTTGTACAGGCTTTTTATTGTTCAGGGATTAAGTGGTTTTCCCGGATTTTTTAACGGGGGGCTGGATTGGGCGTTGCTACGGGGGCCCTCTATAATGACGCCTCCCCTTTTGAAAATAATGAATATGATATGTGTTGATGATGTGAGATGAGTAAGTAGGGGGCCCCCTTTTTTAAATTTTGTACTATCACTATATTTTTTACTACACTACTCTACATATACTACTACTCAAATCCATACTTATAAAATTATTGTTTTTTTTTGTCCCCTGGTGATGTTTGGTAGCTTTTCATTTACAGGTTTTTTATTTTTGGGAACCCTAAACTTTTTTCTTGTTAGCGGGGGGGGGGCGGGCTTAGTAATTAATTGCCGGACCTGGGGAGGGGGGGGTGACTGGGAGTCCGGGTCGGGGTCGGATCTCGTTTAAAAAACCCAAAGCAAAAAAAGTTCTGCATGGAAAAAAAAAGGGGGGCCTCGATATATAGAAAAGAAGACGTATATAATCCCCTCGTAAACATCATCGGGGCCCCGGATTTAAAAAATTGAACTTTTGAAGGGATTGTTGGGGTTTGGGGGAAGAATAAAACCGAAAAATTTTGGGGATTGTAATAAAGCAATTTTTTTTCCTTTTTTGATTGGGGTAAAAAAAACCGCAATTTTTTGGTTGTACATAAAGCGAATGGTTTCCTTTTGACTTGGGGGGAAGAATAAACCGCAATCTTTTTGGTTGTACAAAAAGGGAAAGGGTTCTACCTTTTGACTTGGGGAAAAATTAAAACCGAACATCTTTTGGATTGTACTATAAAGGTTGGTTTTACCTTTTGATTTGGAAAAATAAATCGCAACAACTTTTGGATTGTATACAAAGCAAAGGGTTTTTACCTTTTGACTTGCGGTAAATAATTAAGAGATTTGCTTTTAAAACCCGTGAACTGAAAAATTGGATGAACAAAGGAAATTAATTTATATTTAAAACGAATGGTTTGCCTTTTTGATTGGGGAAGATAAAACCACAACATCTTTTGGATTGTATTAAAGCGAAAGGTTTTCCCTTTTTACTTGGGGAAATAAAACCGGTTTCCCTTTGAATTTGGGGAAGATAAAACCGCAACAATTTTTGGATTGTACTATAAAGCGATGGTTTTCCTTTTTTGTCTTGGGGTAAAAAAAACCGCAACATTTTTTTTGGATTGTCTAAAAGCAAAAGGTTCTACTTTTTGACTTGGGGGAAATAAAACGAAACATCTTTTTGTTGTACATAAGAAAAAGGGTTAAACCTTTTGATTGTGGGAATAAAACCGCAACATCTTTTGGTTTGTACTAAAAAAGCGTTTGGGTTTTTACTTTTTGCTTGGGGAAAGAAAAAAACCGCAAAAATTTTTGGATTGTACTCAAGCGAGGTTTTCCTTTTGTTGTGGTAAATAATAAAAACGAATTTGTTTTTAAACCGTGAGATTTAAAAATTGGAGGGTTTTAAGGAAATTAATTTTTTTAAAAAACAAAGGGGTTTCTTTTTTGACTTGGGGAAATAAAACCCAAAATTTTTGGTTGTACTAAAAAGCGAAGGGTTTTACTTTTTTTAAATTGTGGTAGAAAAAACCGCAAAATTTTTGGGTTGTCTAAAAGCAAAATGGTTTTTCCTTTTTGACTTGTGGTAGAAAAAAAACCCGATTTTTTTGGATTGTCTATAAAGCAAAGGGTTTTACCTTTTGTGATTTGGGGAAAGGAAAAAATGACCGAAGGGTTTTCCCTTTTTTGATTGGGGGAGAATAAACGAACAATTTTGATTTATAAAAAACGAACGGTTTTACCTTTTTGCCCTGGGTGGAAAAAAAAAACCCCACTTTTGGATTGTTGTTAACCCTTTTGAAGCATAATCTATTTGTAATTCGGTTCCTTTTTTTGGGTGTGTTGATTGACATTTTTGACCTTGTAGAAAAAAAAAAACAAACTTGGGGGTCTACGTTTTGCTTTGGGTTTCCTTTATAACGCAATGGTTTTTACCCTTTGACTTGTGGAAGAAAAAAAACCCGCAACAACTTTTGGATGTCTAAAACGCGTTGTTTTACCTTTTTATTGGGAAAGGGAAAAAAAAAAAAAACGACCAAAGGTTTTTTACTTTTTGACTTGTCGAAGAATAAAACCGCTCTCTTTTTGGATTGTACTTAAACGAAGGGTTTTTTACCTTTTTGATTTGGGGGTAGAATACAACCGCAACAACTTTTGGATTGTACATAAAAGCGAAGGGTTTTACCTTTTTGACTTGGGGTGGAAAAAACACAACCAACCACTTTTGGATTTTTGTGTGCCCCTTTTAAAAAATAGTTAATTCTTTGGTATATTGGGTTCTTTTTTTTGTTGGGGGGTGTTTTCCCCCTTTTTTGACTTTGTGGGAAAAAAAAACAATTTTGGGTTTGTCTATTTTTGATATTGGGTTCCTATTGTTTTTGGGTGGTTTTTGTCTTTTTGGATTGTATTTAAAAGCAAATGGTTTTCCCTTTGGTTTGGAAAAAAAAAAATGACCGAAATGGTTTACCTTTTTGATTTGGGGTTTTAAATAAAACCCGCAACACTTTTGGATTGTTTTTAAAAAGGGAAGGGTTTTTTTCCTTTTGACCTGTGGTGGAAAAAACAAAACCCCACCACTTTTGGATTGTTGTGTAACCCTTAGATAGCAGTAATCTATTTGTATTTCGGTTCCTATTTTTTGGGTGGTGTTGATTGACACTTTGCCCTGTGAAAAAAAACAAACAAACTTTGGCGGCTACGTTTCATTGGGTTCTATTTAACGCGAATGGTTTTTTTTACCTTTTGACTTGTGGAAAAATAAAACCGCAACACTTTTGGATTGTACTACCCGAATGGTTTTCCCCTTTTTTGTTTGGGAAAGGGAAAAAAAAAAAAAAAGACCAAATGGTTTTATCTTTTTGACTTGTCGAAGAATAAAACCGCTTTTTTTTTTGGGGATGTAAAAAAGCGAATGGTTTTTCCTTTTTTGATTTGGGGTAAATAAAACCCGCAAAAACTTTTGGTTTGTCAAAAAAGGAAACGGTTTTACCTTTTTTTGACTGGGGGGAAAACACCCCAACCCATTTTTTGGGATTGTTGTGTGCCCTTAAAAGATGTGTGTGTTCTACTTTGGTTATTCGGTTCCTTTTATTTTTGTTGGGGTGGTTTTTTAAAACCCCTTTTGACTTTGTGGGTGAAAAAACAACTTTGGTTTGTTATTTTGATTCGGTTCCTTTGTTGTTGGTGGTTTTTGTTTAGAGAGACGTCTTCGGATTTTTATCTTCTGTTTGTGGAGAAAAAAAACACAAAAACTATAAACGATGGTTTTCTCTTTGACTGGGGTAAAAAAAACACAACCAAACCCCTTTTTGAATTGGTGTGAGCCTTAAGATGTGTAGTGTAGTAATTACTTTGGTAATTCGGCCCTTTATTTTTGTTTGGCGGTGTGTTGACCCTTTTTGCTTTGGGGGTGAAAAAAAAAAAAACCGCAACTTTGGTTTTTTACTTTGATATTGGTTCCTATTGTTGGTGTGGTGGTGTTGTTTAAAGCGACTGGTTTTTGATTGTCGAAAAAATTTAAAAAAACCCAACCTTTGTGGGGTTTTATATTCGGTTCTTTTGTTGGTGGTTTTTTTTGCTAGAGAGATTCTTCGCATATTATCGTAGTCGAAAGACTTTTTCTTCTTCTTCTTCACCCCCACGCGAAAGAAAAAAAAAAGATGCTTGAAGAAAAAGTTTACCACCTTTGGCTTTTATAAAAACAACAACAAAAACAATTTGGTTTGTGAATGTAGTTTTATTATTACTTTTCGATTATTGGGTTTCCCTGTTTTGGTTTTTGTCTTTTTGAGGACTTCAAAGAAAGACTTTTTCGCACGAAAAAAGGGGAAAAGCGAAAGAAAACGGTCTTCATTGCGAGCTTTTAACTCTTTGATTTTTTGAACGTTTAAAATAATTTGGGTGGATTGCAACTTGACGAAGGGGTTTTTTTTACCTTTGGGTTGGGAAGAAGAAAAAAAAGACCCAAACAACTTTTGGATTGTTACGTGAATGTTGTAAACTACCGTTTTTTAAATTTGGTTCCCCCTTTGTTTGGGGGTGGTGCTTGTATTAAGAATTCGTCGGATATATTGTCGGGCTTTTTTCACGGGGGAAATTTTTTTTAAAAAAATGATGAAACTTGAAATAAAACGAATGGTTTTATTCAAGGGAAAAAAACGGCATTGTGAACGTAAAAGTAAAACGTTGGTGATGGTATTGGGATCATCATATTGAAAAACTTCTTCTTCGTGAAAGAAAAAAACCCCGTGCTGCGACTTTTAAATAACGGGGTTCCCTTTGGACTTTCGAACGAACTCGATTGTAAGTGAGGTATTGTGTGCTTGCTATCACGTATGAAAGTCTTCCTCTTCACCGCTCGCGGGGGAAAAGAAAAATAAAGTGTTGTTGGAAGAAAATAGTTTACCCCCCCTTTTGGGGCTTGAAAAACTAAAGCAAAAAAACCCTTGGATCTTAAAAAATAAATTTTTGGGGGTGGTGGTGTTTCTGTTTTGCCGAGGGTTTTTTTTTTTAAAACCCCCCCGATTTTTTGTGTTGGGGAAAAAAAAAAATTCGGATGAAAATCTAATTTTGTTGATTTTCTTCGGAAACCCAATTGTTGTTGCGGTTTGGGGGTGGAGACTTTGTCGCATCATAAATTGTCGAAAAGCTTTTCTTCGTCCGGGGGGCGGTGGGAAAAGAAAAAAAAAAGATTGCTGAAAAATAAATTTACCTACTCCCCTTTTGGGGCGCGACAAAGTTGATGTTTCCGTAAAGCCCCCAATGGTTGGGTTTTTTCTCTCTCTTCTACCCTCTTAGTTGTGAATGTAAGGTAACGTTTATTTTAAAAAATTTGGGGTTTCCCAGCATTTTGAGATTCACACCACACACACGCGAGGTCGGGACAAGAAAAAGTGGGGAAATAAAGCGAATGGGAAATTTATATTTCCCTTTTTTTGTGGGGTTGTTGAGAGAAAAAACAAACTTTGGTTGGACGCGTCCACTTTTTTTTATTCGGTTCCTACGGTGGGTTTGGGGACTCTTCGCCCAATTTGAAAGACAGGAAAAAATTTTACCGCTAACTTGAGAGGCCCGGGCAGAGGGGGAACTTTTATTTTTTTGCCCCTGCCCCCGCACTTGTTTTGAGTCACGCCCCCCCACCCCCGCGCCAGCTTAAGACCCCCCACCACAACCCCCCAACGGCGTGGCCGGGGAAAATGATGAGGGCAACCCCCCCTCCGTCGGCGCTACTCACTTCTTGCCCGGAGGAGGGAACCCACAGGAAATGGTGAAGAAGATGGGAAGATTTATGTATGGTGATTGACTCGATCCGGGTAGTATCAACGCCATTCAACGTCTCAAAATTGGGGAAAAAAATCCCCTCCCCGGGGCGAAATTTGGCCACCCCCGTGTTTTTTAAAAGAAACAAAAAACGTTTGGCTAGTGTCTGGCCCGATTTCCAAAACCTGCGGGAGCCTTTGCGGGGGGGCCGGGGGGTACTCTCGCTGGAAAAAACGTTTTTCCGGCCCCTCGTTCGAGCCGACGCCCCGTTGCGGATAGAAGAAAATAGGCCGGAGTTTCTGACGCGAAAAGCATCGGGCCGGGTGGAAGAGGCTGACTGTTACCCGGTTTTCCCGACAAAATGATCCGAGCGGGGCGTTTTGGTCAGTTGAAAAACAAAGTGGGGGAGTATGCCGCAACAAGTACCCCGCCCCCCTGCCCGGTTTATGACCAAAAGGGGCGAAAAAGAAATTGCGGATCAGGAGAAAATGCTTAAAATTTGGATGGGACCGTTTTGATGTGGACGATGATGAAACATGATGATGATCACGAGGACTTTGAGGTGATAAAAATGACTATGATGATGTAGATTCTCATGGGGGATGGGGGAAAAAATCTTGCGAGATGACGCGAGCAGAACGGGTCTGTCCAGGTGGATTTTAAAAAACAATGATCCAAAGATTAAGCTCTTGCGATTGTAGGGGGGCCCCAACGCTGTCGCCCGATTTTGAGGGGGGGTATTAGAAGCGGCCAAAATGCCTTGTTGAGCCCCGGCCCGAAAGTTTTTGGGGCCATTTGTGGGCACAGCGGGGCCGGGGAAAAACTCACCGTTAGTGCGCAAAATGCGCAAGTTAGAGAGGCCGTTTCGGAGGAGGAGGAAGAAGATAACGGCTTTTTTCTCGGACAACACAGTTCCGGTATCGCAGACGCCTGGTGATTGATCGCCGACTGCTTTTGGCCAGGCAAAGAGCAAGGGATCGCAGTTTCCAAACCATTTGAAATGCAAATAATGTGCTTCGTCTACGCGCTGGAGTTGGATTAAAGCTTGGGCCTAGTCTCGTCGATTACCAGTCAGCGGCGGAACGATGATGACGATGACCGTGATGAGGAAGAGGAGCGCGGGCGCGTGGTTGTCACGTGTGATACACCTGACAGGTATGGTCCATAACAAAGAAGAGAAAGAGATAGCCAGAGAGGAAAATAAAGAAAGAAAAATGGGGCATAGAAGAGAAAGGCACTATTTCAAGAACTAATCTGACTTAGGGGACAAAGTAAATTGAACAGACCACGATAAAACCTCCAATATCCCGGGATCCCCGCTACTATCCCAACTTCTAACCCTCCTAAACCACTACTAAGAACCTTCAGCAACATAACAGAAGAAAGACAGTATTAAAAACATCGGCATCCAACGGGGACCTAATCAACCTGAGTTAAACAAAACAAAAGAAAACCAAAAAAAACAACAAAACGAAACATGACCCGGCTTTAAACAAACCCACGCACACGCACGGCCAACCCCACACCCACACCACACAAAATGGAACTCACTCTCCAGTCATGAACCGAGGAGTTTCGTATAAGGAGTGATCCTGTAGAGGGGTGACGCACGTGGTGGGCTGGTCTTCCAGTCCGAGGTGAAGCTGGTTCCCAGTAAAGGAGACGAGGGTTCACCTCCAGTCCGCAAGTTAAAAAGCGACATGTGCCTGGACGCAGGATGCTGACTGCAGGGTCCGTGGATGCGGTCCTTCCATCAGCCAAAGACCGGAGCTGCAAGCATTTAGAAAAAACAGGCAAAACAAATCCGCCCACAGCGGAGATCAGTCTCCCAGATGAGACGTCAATCTCTCTATAGTCCTTTCAGTGTGGTGGCAACATAGGGGGGGCGGCAGTGCGTGTGTGAAGGGTCACAAATGGCAGTAATAGGTCAACAATGTCCTTGTCACTATAAAGGGCAGATTAAACTATAAAACTTCTTCCTTTGCATTTATTGACCTACTAAGGATAACTTCCTTAGTCAAAAGCCTCCAATGAATAAAAACCATTAGATTCCATCCCCACGTCTGTCACACAAACAGATAAGACAAGGACACAACACGAGAACGAACCACAAGTTGGGGGATACGGCAGAATTCCACTCGCGGTCTAAATGTTTTATCCGTTCGTACGCTCATGTATTCCCCGATCCGTCTCGTGTCTGTGACGCACAAGGAACATGAAACTAACATTGCTGATATCCTTCCGGCCCAAATCACATATTGAGTCGAAATAAGCATTGACTCAACCTTGTAATCAGAAAAACAACAAACAACGGCTTCCATTGACCCAAATGAAGGATATCATATAGTAAGGCGATAATCAACTTAGTCCAAAGTAACAGAATCCCTAGCCGCTAAATGACCAAAAACACAATTAAAGATAATGCGATTCTATAATTCTAACAAAAGAACGCATATCTCGATACCATATCCCTACCTGCCCCTCCTTCTTTTTGGAGCAGTTTAAACACAGAAAATTGGGTCCCTGAGCCAACAGCACATGAAGGCAGAAGAAAAAACCTCTCAAACCGCTGAAAGGTTAAAAAACCCAATAAAACAAACTGTCCCAAACAGACCATATATTAACCAAAATGCGGTGGGCGAGGTGAGAAACGGTTTCGCCTCCCCAGTCCAATGAAGGATGGCAGCCGTACCGTGCCGGTCCTCACTGTAGAGGTACTCCAGGTCAGACGCACCCAAGATGTGGTTCCTTCTAGCTGGCCGGGATAGGGATCCCCGAGTTGTCCAGTGAATACTTTCTACCCGATGAAGGGTAAAAGACTCCTTCCACACAAAATCCACACCGAATTGGATGAAGAAAAGTGGGCCCAGCTGGCATAGATGGAGATCCTCTCGACTCCGACGTCCATCAATGAGTGCCACACCACTACCTAACAAAGATGGCAACAGGTAACAAAACAGCTCACCTGTGACATACCTGACATCAGCTGAGATCACGCGGAAAACGATAAAAGAACAGAAAAGAAAGCTTTAAAGAAAAAAAAAAATGAAGAAAATATTGGAGGATGGAGCAACAATGCACGGACGTAGCGCCCCCGGAAGACACAAATACACATGGTCAACACCCGGCAGTATAAAGATGTCACTGGTAACACTCCAATTTATACTGGTTTTGAGAAGAAATGAATTTATCTTCTAACAAAAAGTATTTTCGTGTCCGGGACAGTGGTGAACCGCCAAACTGGAGGAGATTCCCGCTGGAAGACCCTAAATGTCGCGTTCATTCTTTTGGCAAGGAATGGTCGCGAGCCATAATCCATCCGCCCTGATATGGCTCAAAGCGGGTTTTTCGTTTGACGTCTTTGAGGCCTCGAAACGAATCCCACCAGGATGTGTAACGTGCTACCATGCTGGAAACGGCCTGAAAAAGTGCGAGAAGATGACGACCCGATCTAGACACTGTGTTGAGAACGTGCGAAGACCGACGGCCGTGTTGGTTAACCTGCTTAACAAAACTCGGCCGTTCTAAGGGGGAGGTGAACTTCTCATCGAGGTCCCGCAAAAGGGTGGGTGAACCACAGCCGCGAGACTATAACCAACGCCAGAGAACTCTACGGCGCTCAACTGGTTTGAAATGGGTCCGTATGACGAATATGATAATGAGTCTAGGAGGAGGAGAAGTCAGTCGCTATAAAGAGAACCCCTCACCATCGTTTCGTTCATTCTCCCGCTGGCACTCGCCCTGCAAGATCTACTCCTGCCCAGAAAAGAAAAGCCTAGCCTACTCAAACCGTCAACACAACATGTCAACTACATTCCCGCCCCCGATGCAAGCTTCTAACATCACCCACAAGGGGTCTCACTTTCCTCGTTTTTCCTCCTCCTCCACCTCTTCTCCGCTCCTCCTCCTCCTCCCTACCTCCTATGCCACGCATCCACTCAGCAAGTAGCAGCATCTGGTAGAGGAGTGCCGGTACCACCACCACCCACCGCCGCTGCCATGATGACGACTTTGATACACCACAGCAAGCATCAGAGGCCACTGATGATTCTTGACAGTCAGATCATGAATATGTCAACAGCAGCACCCTTCTTCTGGCAGCTGCAGAAACCTCGGTTTTCAGCCGCTACAAGCATCAACCAATACCGCCACACCACTACCATACTACTATACATCCACGGCGTGTGATGATGGTAGACTTCCACTACTTCGCCATGCGTAGTTTCTCAGAGATGGAGAGATGGTGGGCGAGGAAGGAAAAGCGACCATTTGGGCGACAGTTTATGCGCGGAACTCCAATCTGAAGATGTACTCTATCCAGCAACCTTCCACGAGCGCCTTGAGGGTTTTTCCTGGACCCGGGAAAAAAGGCTGACTCTAAGCGTGAAACTGTCGTGGTTTGTTTACTGCTAACGTCTGTGTGCGCGGGACCATTCCGAATACGAATGGAAAAGCCATATCCAGATGCTGAAACGAGACGTTCCCTGAAGCCAGAATCCTAATGGGTTCTGTGATCTTCCCCTCTGTATGGAGGAAAGTTGAAAGTATCGAATCGTTGAGTCCAACGACAATTTTAGAAAGGCTGTTTCGAAAGCTCGCCAGGTTCTGATGTCACAGTACGATTCATGACCTCCGAAGCGTCACTCGGAAACAAGGTCTCTATAAAACTGAAAAGCCACATGTAATCAAACGCCTTGTACCCCAACACAGAGTGCGTAAGAAGATTGGGGGCCGCTCTATTCGTGAAGTATTCAGCTGTCGTCTGTCTGCCACCACCACTGCCTCTTCTAAGGATAGCCAAAAAAATTAAAAAAAGAAAGAGCCAGCGGGGCATGAACCCTCCACCGCCACGCCTACTACTATTACGGCAAAAACAAAACTGCTACTTCTGTTTTGAAACGACAACCAACAAACAAAAAACACAAACGCAACAAAACCCAACAACTACCAGCGTGTCATAGGTATTGACTCTACTCTGCATAATAAAACAAAATGAGTACAGTAACATCCGTCAACCCCCCTCCCTTTCAACCCATTTCTTTCATTACCTTCGATATGTCATCATTATCCATGTTGTCCTCAGCAGCCGGCACGTGCACTACGATATAATGGTTTTTATAGGAACATCGATCTGCACATCCCCCCCCCCCCCCCCCCCCTTTCCACCGCTTCTCACGTATTAAAAAACACCTTTTATCTCTCAAAACATTCGACCTTCGTCCATATAATCACGAATGTTTTCCAGTGAAGAATACTTGACAGGAAAACATTCCACACCGAGAACCTCTTCTTCTTCGTCCCGTGCCATCTTTTCGAAAAATACACCCCTTGAAATGTTTTTTGTGTTGAAAAGGAGCAGTGCATTCTCGAGATATATTGTACCTTTTTCTAATTCTCTCCGATCCCTCATCTTCGATGTTTTCAGCGGTGGTGAATACTTGCCAGACCCGCCCGCCTCTCTTCTTTCATCATGAATTTACCGCCAATGACATTGACTAACACAGCACAAGACAAACACGATGCATTTCACCCCACTTGGGTCATCCTCAGGCGAAAGAATAAATCACATTTAACATGTGGGACAGTACAAAACTACTAAAAACAAAAAAAGAATGAAAAAATGACCCATCCGTACGTGTCCATGAAGGCGGAAATGACATGAGCCAGGGATATGGGAGAGTAAACAGAGGGGGGGGGGGGGGTTGCATCAGGTGTGTGTTTGAGTGAATTATAGGGTTAGTGTCTAGTTTATAGGGGATGGTATGATATCTTTGTGATGGTTGTGGTAATGGTGGATAGATAATAATGAAACAAAAAAAAAAAAAAAAAAAAAGTTGTGTGTGTGTGGGGGGGGGGGGCGAGTTTAAGGGAAGGATCAAAGACAAAATATAAGATTAGATAGATTGAGGGTGCTGTAACTACTTTATTGAAGGTGAGTGAAGGGATGGTGGTGGTGGTGTATGGTAAGTGTGTGTGTAGTGGTGTGTGTATGAGTGTGTGGTGTTGGTAGGGGATATTGCCAACTGATGTGGAAGAGGGGGTATGTGTGTTTGGTATTGTTGGATATTGAAGCCTTGGGGTGTTAGTGTGCCCAGTTTGGAAATGAGATGGGATTCCTGAGTTGTGCGTTCAAAGTCTTTCACTCAGTAGACTGCCAGAGTGCCATAAACTTGCCATGGACGATGTTGTGTTGGGTTGTGGTATAAGTTTAGGTCGACGGTTAGTGTCGGTGGTGGCGGATATCAGCCGGGGGGGGAGGTGTTTCCACGATGCGTGATTCAAGTGTGCGTGAACGATTCCCCCTATGTAAGACTTCCACACGAAGATTGGCAGAGGATGGCATATAAAATGTTGCGGCTCTGACATGAGAATGTGCGTTTGACCTGTGAAGGAGTTTTTTGGGCCCTGTAAGATGGTGTCCTGTTAGGTGAGGGGTGCAGATTTTGCAGTTGGGTTTGGAGCAGGGGTGAGTACCTGGTGGGTGTAGCTGTGGTACTGTTCAACAAACAGAACCACAGCTACACCACCAGGTACTCACACCCTGCTCCAAACCCAACTGCAAAATCTGCCCCCTCACCAAACAGACACCATCTTACAGGCCCCCAAAAACTCCTTCACAGTCCAACTCACATTCTCATGTCAAAGCCGCAACATAATATAAGCCATCCCACTGCCAGCTGTGTGGCAAGATCTACATAGGGAAACGTCACGCCACACTTGAAACCCGCAATCGCGGAACACCTGGCTGATATCCGCCACCACCGACCCAAACCGTCGCCTACACCACCAACACACCCAACACAACATCGACCAAGACAAAGTTATGGCACCTGGGCAGTCCACAGAGTACAGCTTTGAACGCACAACTCAGGAACCCATCTCATTTCCAAACTGGGCACACTACACCCCCAAGGCATCAATATCCAACAATAACAAACCAACATACCCACCTCTTCACCATCAGTTTGGCAATATCCCCTACCAACACACACACATACACACACACACATACACACTCACTTACAACACCACCACACATCCCCTTCACTCACTTCATACAGTAGTTTACAGCAACCCTCCATCGATTAATCTTAATTTTGTCCTGTGATTCCTTCCTTAAAATCCCCCCCCCCCCCCACACACCACACACATCACACGACACCATTTTTTTTTTTTTTTCATTATTATCTATCCACCATTACCACAACATCACAAAGATATCATACCATCCTAATAAATAGACACACAACCCATCATATCACACACACACACACCCCCCTGACCCAACCCCCCCCCCCCCCCCTCTGTTTCCTCTCCCATAATCCCCCTGGCCCATGTCATTTCCGCCTTCATGGACAGTTAACGTGAGAGTCATTTTTCATTCTTTTTTGTTTTTCCGTAGTTTGTAACTGTCCCCACATGTTAAATGTGATTTAACTTCGCCTGGTTGAAGACCCAAGTGGTGAAATGCATCGGTCTTGTCTTGTGCTTATGTTTTGGCCAAGTCATTGGCGTAATGTACCTAAAACACTATTCCTAATCTTGCGTTCGTTCGCCGCCTCAAGTCATCTCCTTTTTGGAAATTCATCATGAATGTGTTCTTTTGTGTTGAGAAAGGGCGGAATTCTCACAACAAACATAAACTCGCGACGACGGGGGGGGTGTTACAACCTCTATTGTGGGTTATTTAACTGCTGTTGTTCTTGTTGTTGTAAGCAAATAAAGGCGAGAAAAAAAATTCACGTCCTCTTAATGTGTGAACGTTGGTCATGATATATCTTCTCTCTCTCTCTCATCACTCTCCTCGCTTCATCCTCTCTCTCTCTCGTCTTCTCTCTCTCTCTCTCTCTCTCGTCTCTCTCTCGTCTCTCTCTCTCCTCTCCTCTTCACTATCTCCTCTCTCTCCTCCTCTCTCTCTCCTCTCTCCTCTCTCTCTCTCTCTCACTCTCTCTCATCATCAGTGTGTGTTTGTGTGTGTGTGTGTGTGTTTGTGGTGTGCGGTGTGTGTGTTGTGTGGTGTGATGTGTGTGTGGTGTGTGGTGTGTGTGTGTGTGGTGTGCGTGTGAGTGTGTGTACGTTGTGTGTGTGCGTGTGCATGCACGATAAAGTGGAATTGTAAGGTGTGCCCTTATTTTTCTCCTTTATAACAAACCCACATGGACATATATGGATATATATATTATATATATATATTATATATATATATATATATATATAATATATCTATATATATATATATATATATTAGACAGTAAATGTTATTTTAAAGTGCCCAAAAAACAATTTTGTAAGTGCTCAAATGCAACAAAAAGGACAAAAACCACCTACGTGTTTCAATTCAAGGCGCATCACCACCAGCTTAAGACGAAATGAAACCCTTTGAAGATCCAAATTGAAAAGAATGATAACCAATATTTGACTCCAAAATCTAACAACGGTTTCCAAACAACACTAAAAAACAAATTAAAACAAGACAAAATGCCAAACAAAATGTTTGGAAGCGAAAAACTAGCAACGACAACAAAATGGAGCCAAAAGAAAACTCTCAAACTCCTTGACAAAAACACCAGAAAACTTTTAAAAAGCTGACCAAAATATACATACAGTATCCACACTAAAAGAAAAAGAACTTGCAGAGCGCATAGACCTAAGTGACAGGAAAGAAGCGACAGCAAAAAAGAAAAGCTTTCAAACCACAAAGACCACAAGCCCAATTTCATAACAATCCAACCTGTAGACTAAATCCCATCCAAATCTGAATTAGGCAAAATAAGCAAGAAAATTTCTGGAAAAATAATAGAGAACGTAAAACAAACACCTGAATACAAACCCTCTGGAAGAACACATACGAAGTTATCCACTGTTCAAAAAACTCAACCGGCCGGATAGGGATCCCCGGGGTGTCCAGGGGAAATACTTTCCTACCCGATGAAGGGTAAAAGACTCTTCCACACAAAATCCAAAACCGAAGTGGATGAAGAAAAGTGGGGGCCCCAGCTGGCATAGATGGAGATCTCTCTGACTCGACGGTCCATCAATGAGTGCCACACACACTAGCCTAACAAAGATGGCAACAGGTAACAAAACAGCTCACCTGTGACACCTGACATCAGCTGATGAATCACGCGGAAAACGATAAAAGAACAGAAAAAAGAAAGCTTTAAAAAAAAAAAAAAAATGAAGAGAAATATTGGAGGATGGGAGAAAAAATGCACGGACGTAGCGCAACCGGGATGACACAAATAGCACATGGGTCAACACCCGGCCAATGTAGTAAAGATGTCACTGGAAACACTCCAATTTATACGGTTTGAGAAGAAATGATTATCTTCTAACCAAAAGTATTTGTCTCGTGACAGTGGTGAACCGCCAAACTGGAGGAGATTCCGCTGGGAAGACCTAAAATTTGTCGCGTTCAGTCTTTTGGCAAGGAATGGGCGCGACGCCATAATCATCCGCCCTGAGTATGGCTCAAAGGGGGTTTCGTTTGACGTCTTTGGGGCCCCCGAAACGAATCCCAGCCAGGATGTGGTAACGTGCTACCAGTGCTGGATGGGCCCTTTAAAAAAGTGGCGAGAAGATGCCCGATCCCGATCTAAGCATCTGGGAGAACGTGCGAAGACCGACGGCCGTGTGGTTACCTGCTTAACAAACTCGGCCGTTCTATGGTGAACTTCATCGAGGGTCTGCAAAAGGTGGGTGACCCAAAGCCGCGAGATATGAACCAGCCAGAGAACTCTACGGCGCTCAACTGTTTTGAAAGTCCGTATTGACGAATATGAAAAAATGAGTCTAGGGGAGGGGGAGTCAGTCGCTATAAAGAGACCCCTCACCAGTCGTTTCGTTTCATTCTCCCGCTGGCACTCGCCCTGGCAAGATCTACTCCTGGCCCAGAAAAGAAGAAGCCTAGCCTACTCAACCGACAACTCCAACTGTCAACTACAGTTCCCGCCCCCGCTGCTACTTCTAACATCACCCACAAGGGGTCTCTCTTTCCTCGTTTTTTTTCCTCCTCCCCCCTCTTCTCCCTCCTCCTCCTCCTCCTCCTATCCACTCTCCACTCAGCATAGCATCATCTGGTAGAGGAGGCCGTTACCACCACCCACCACCGCCGCTGCCGATGATGACGACTTTGATAAACCACAGCAGCAGTCAGGGGCCCACTGATGATTCTTGTCCAGTCAATCATGAATATTGGTCAACAGCGCAGCCTCTTTCTTCTCGCTGCAGAAACCTCGGTTCGGGCCCGCTACAGCATCAACCAATACCGCCCCCAAACCACTCCCACTACTACTATTACAACCACGGCGTGTGATGATGGGTAGTACTTCCACTACTTCGCGCATTGCCGTAGTTATCAGAGATGGAGAGATGGTGGGCGAGGAAGGAAAAGCGACCATGTGGCGCATTTATGCGGGGAACTCCAATCTGAAGATGTACTCTATCCAGAAACCCTTTCCACGAGCGCCTTGAGGGTTTTTCCTGGACCCGGGAAAAAAAAGGACTCTAACGTAAAACTGGTCGTGGTTTGTTTTACTGCTAACGTCTTGTGCGCGGGACCTTTTCCCGAATACGAATGGAAAAGCCTTATCCAGATGCTGAACGAGACTTTCCCTGAAGCCAGAATCCAATGGGTTCTGTGATCTTCCCTCTGTATGGAGGAAAGTTGAAGTATCGTATCGTTGAGTCCAACGACAATTTGAGAAAGGCTGTTCGAGAAGCTCCCCAGGCTGATGTCACAGTACGATTCATTGACCTCCGAATCGTCACCTCGAAAAAGGTCGTCTAGAAAACTGAAAAGCCACATGTATCAAAACGCCTTGTTCCCCAACACAGAGTGCGTAAGAAGATTGGGGGGGGCCGCTCTATTCGTGAAGTATCAGCTGTCGTCTGTCTGCCACACACTGCCTCTTCTTAGAGGATAGCAAAAAAAATTAAAAAAAGAAAGAGCAGCTGGGCAATATCCCTCCACCGCCACCGACTACTACTATTACTGCAACTGCTACTTCTTGTTTTTGAAACGAAAACAAAAAAAACAAAAAACAAAAACAACAAAAAACCCCAAAAACTACCAGCGTGTCATAGGTATTGTCTCACTCTGCATAATATACGAAAATGAGTACCAGTAACATCTGTCAACCCCCCTCCCTTTCAACCCTTTTCTTTTCATTAAACCCTTTGATATGTCATCATTATCCATGTTGTCTTTGGCAGCCGTGCACTACGATATAAATGGTTTTTATAGGGAAACATCGATCTGCCAACACCCCCCCCCCCCCCCCCCCTTGCCACCGCTTCTCACGTTTAACCCTTTTATCTCTCAAAACTTCGATCCCTATCGTCCATATCACAATGTTTTTAGTGATGAATACTTGACAGGAAAACATTCCACACCCGAGACTCTTCTTCTTCGTCCATGCCATCTTTCGAAAATACACCCCTTGAATGTTTTTGTGTTGGAAAAGGAGCGTGATTCTCGAGATATATTGTACCTTTTCTCATTCTCTTCCGATCCCTATCGTCGATGTTTTTTAGCGGTGGTGAATACTTGCCAGAAACCCCCCCCCTCTCTTCTTCATCATGAATTTACCGCCAATGACATTGACAAACAAAGCACAAGACAAGACACGATGCATTTCAACCACTTGGGTCTTCATCAGGCGAAAAAAAATCACATTTAACATGTGGGACAGGGACAAACTACGAAAAACAAAAAAGAATGAAAAATGACTCATCCGTTAAGTTCCATGAAGGCGGAAATGACATGAGGCCAGGGGATTATGGGAGAGGAAACAGAGGGGGGGGGGGGGTTGCATCAGGGGAGGTGTGTGTGTGTGATATGATAGGGTAGTGTGTCTGTTTATTAGGATGGTATTTGATTCTTTGCCACTACTCATCCCCCCCCCCCCCCCCCCCCCAATCTGGTTTGTGGTAATGGGTGGATAGATAATAATGAAAAAAAAAAAAAAAAAAAAAAAGGTGTGTGTGTTGTGTGTGTGGGGGGGGGGGGGATTTAAGGGGAAAGGATCAAGACAAAATTAAGATTAGATAGATGGAGGGTTGATGTAACTTTACTGTATGAAGTGAGTGAAGGGGAAGTGGTGGTGGTGTATGTAAGTTGTGTGTATGTGTGTGTGTTTGTGTGTGTGGTGGTTAGCGGGATATTGCCAACTGATGTGGATGAGGTAGGGAATGTGGGTTTGGTTATTGTTGGAATATTGATGGCCTTGGGGGTGTTGTGTTGCAAGATTTGGAAATGAGATGCGGATTCCTCGTGTTGTGCGTTTCAAAGGTCATCTGTTGACTGCCAGAGTGCCATAACTTTGACATGGTCGATGTTGTGTTGCGGTGTGGTTGAAGTGTCGGGCGAAGGGTTTGGTCGGTGTGGCGGATATCAGCCAGGTGTTCCAGCGTGCAGTGTTTCAATAGTGGGCGTGGACGTTTCCCCTATGTAGATCTTTCCACACTAGCTGGGCAGGGGTTGGCATATATAATGTTGGGCTCTGAATTGGAGGAATGTGCGTTTGACTGTGAAGGAGTTTTTGGCGGCCTGTAAGATTGGTGTTCTGGTTGGTGAGGGGGCAGATTTTGCAGTTGGGTTTGGAGCGGGGTGAGTACCCTGGTGGTGTGTAGCTGTGGGTGTCTGTTCAAACCAGAACAGTAACACAGCTTCACCACCAGGGTATACCACCCCCTGCTCCAACCCAACTGCAAAATTCTGCCCTCACCAAACCCAGGACACCATCTTACAGGGCCACAAAAACTCCTTCACAGTCAAAACGCACATTCTCACCCTGTCAACAGCCCGCAACATTTATATATGCCATCACTGCCAGCTGTGTGGCAAGATCTACATAGGGGAAAAAGTTCACGCCACACTTGGAAAAACGCATCAGCTGAATCACTGGCTGATATCGCCACCACCGACCCAACCCGTCGCCCTACACTTCAACACAACACCTACTCAACATTCCGACCATGTCTAAAGTTATGCACTCTGGCAGTCAAGAGAGACAGCTTTGAACGCACAACTCAGGAATCCCATCTCATGTCCAACTGGGAACACTACCCCCCAAGGCTCAATTATCAACAACTATCCTAAATACATACCCACCTCTTCCTACTATCCAGTTGGCTAATTTCCCCTACCAAAACACTCCACAATACACACCACACACATCACACACCCACTTACATTACACACACCTCCATCATCCACCACCCCTCTCACTCAATCTTCATACTGAGTTACAGCAAACCATCCATCTATCTTATCTTAATTTCTGTCCTGATCCTTCCCCTTAAATCCCCCCCCCCCCACCAAAAACCACACTACACACACTCCTTTTTTTTTTTTTGTTTGCATTTTTATCTATCCACCATTCCACATACCTTCACAAAGATATCATTCCATCCTAATAAATAGGAACACTACCCTTCATATCACACCACACACTCACCTCCCCTGACCCAACCCCCCCCCCCCCCACCCACTCTGTTTCCTCTCCCATTAATCCCCTGGTCCTCATGTCATTTCCCATTCATGACAGTTAACGGCAATGAGATCATTTTTCATTCTTTTTTTGTTTTTCGTAGTTTGTACTGTCCCACATGTTAAATGTGATTTATTCTTTCGCCTGATAAGACCAGTGGTTGAAATGCATCGTGTCTTTTTCTTGTGCTTGTTTGTCAATGTCATTGGGGGTTTATGTTTTTAAAAAACTCTTTTCCCTAATCTTGCTTCGTTCGCCCCCTTTCAGTCACTCCATTTTGAAATTCATCAGGGAATGTTTTCTTTGTGTTGAGAAAGGGCGGAATTCTTTACAACAAAACATAACTCGCTCGATGTTACATACCTCTATTGTGGGTTATTTTAACTGCTGTTGTTCTTGTTGTTGTAAGCAATAAAGGAGAAAAAAAAATTCACCCCCTTAAGTGTGTGACGTTTGGGCATGGATATATCTTCTCTCTCTCTCTCTCTCTCTCTCTCTCTCTCTCTCTCTCTCTCTCTCTCTCTCTCTCTCTCTCTCTCTCTCTCTCTCTCTCTTCTCTCTCTCTCTATCTCTCCTCTCTCTCTCTCTCTCTCTCTCTCTCTCTCTCTCTCACTCTCTCTCTCATCAGTGTGTGTGTGTGGTGTGTGTGTGTGGGTGTGTGTGGCGTGTGTGGGTGTGTGGTTGTGTGTGGGTGTGTGTGTGTGTGTGTGTGGGGGTGTGTGTGGTGTGTGTGTGTGTACGTGTGTGTGTGCGTGTGCATGCACATAAGTGGATTTGTATGTGTGCCTTATGGTATCCTTATTAACACCCACATGGACATATATTTGGATATATTTTATATATCTTATATATATATATATATTATATATATATTATTATATATATATATATATATATATAGATCAGTATGTTTAAAGTGCCTAAAACAATTTTTGTAAGTGTTCCAAATGCAAAAAAAAGGACAAAAAACACCTACGATTTCAATTCCCTGGCGATCACCACCAGCTATGACGAAATGAAACCCTTTGAAGATCAAATGAAAGAATGATAACCAATATTGAATTCAAAAAATCTAACAACGGTTTCCAAACAACACTAAAAAAAACAAATAAATCAAGTACAAAATGACAAAAAAATGTTTGTGAAGGCTGATAAAACTAGCAATTACTACAAATGGAGCCAAAAGAATACTCTCAACTCCTTGACAAAAACATCCAGAAAAACTTTTAAAAAGCTGACAAAAATTACATGACAGTATCCACACTAAAGAAAAAGAACTTGCAGAGCGCATAGACCTAAGTGACAGGATAGAAGCGACAGCAACAAAAGAAGCTTTCATAACACTCAAAGCCCACAAGCCCAATTTTCATAACAATCCAACATGTAGACTAATAAACCCATCCAAATCTGATTTAGGCAAAATAAGCAAGAAAATTCTGGAAAAAATTAATAGAGAACGTAAAATCAAACTCTGAATACAACCTCTGGAAGAACACATACGAAGTTATCCAATGGTTCAAAAAACTCAATAAACAAAGTAATACAGTATTCATCACATTTGACATAGTAGACTTTTACCCATATATACATGAGGAACTACTCACCAAAGCCCTGAAGTTTGCCAGTAACCACACAGACATAACAGGGTCAGAAATGGAAATCATTCTCCACACAAAGAAAACATTATCTACACAGCAAAATGAAACCTGGATCAGGAAAACCAACAGAAACTCAACATTCGACGTAACCATGGGATCATATGATGGTGCAGAATCATGTGAACTGGTCGGACTAAATTTATGCTGTCCAACGTCAAGATAAAACTCGGCAAACAAGTCGGACTATACAGAGACGATGGCCTTGCTGCACTAACCAACATCCAAGAACCATCGAAAACAAGAAGAAAGAACTATGCAAAATCTTCCAAAACCACAACTTAAAGATTACCATTGAAGCAAACAAAAGGTAGTGAACTACTTAGACATAACACTGGATCTCAACAATCACATATATAAACCATACAAGAAACCCAACGATACACCTCTTTATGTACACACCAAAAGTAACCATCCACCATCTGTATTAAAGACCATACCCCATGGCATAAACAAGAGACTATCAAACCTGTCATGCAGTGAGAGAGTGTTCAACAATGCAGCAGTAGAATACTAGGAGGCACTACAAACAAGTGGATACAATTACAAATTACAATACAACCCAGACAACAGCACAAATAAAAGCAAGAAAAACAGGAAAAGAAAAATCATATGGTATAATCCCCATACCACGGGAAACTCAAAAACAAACATAGGGAAAGAATTCTTCAAAATCCTAACAACTTCATTTCCAAAAGAACACAAACTGTCCAAAATATTTAACAAAAACACTGTCAAACTATCGTACTCATGTATGCCCAACCTCAAAAACCTAATTAACGCATCCAACAAAATGAAAATCAACACAGCAAAGAAGGGTGAGAAAGGAAATCTTGCAATTGAAACAGAAAGGAGCAGTGCCCACTAAACGATAAATGTCTTCACAACAACATTGTATACCAGGCTACTGTGACATCAGAAAATGAAAAGAAACATACATACGGATCACTGAAAACCACTTCAAAACCAGATATGCAAACCACAAACAGTCATTTAATAAAGAAAAATATAAAAACCAAACAGAACTGAGCAAATATATCTGGAAACTTAAAGACGCAAAACAAGCTACAATATATCCTGGAAAAACATAAAAAAGAGCATCACCATACAGCAATGTTTCAAAAAGGTGCAACCTATGTTTAACTGAAAAATGGTTATACTATGCAAACACACTTAGCAACTTTAAACACCAAAACAGAAATAGTAAACAACTGCAGGCATAAATGGAAATCGTTGTTAGTGAATACACCCAAAACAAAAACCTGAAAGCCCCAAAAAAAAACGTGGCAGGCAACCCGCACGTGCAAACAACCAGAGAACAGTAAAATGCGGGTTCCAGCTCACCCGCCCTCAACCAGTTTCGGGCGGCCGACCCTGGAACCCGCATTTTACTGTTCTCTCCTAGTAAACCCTACAAACAAACATACTGTGTAGGGTTATCTGTTTTCAATACTAATTTACTAAACTTTTCAGATTTTAGTGTTTGCTTAATCCTATGTTTTTCCTGATCATTTTCAATAACATCATTTTCATGCATACATTCATTAAATGCGTCTCTGTCTTTCATGTGAAATAAAACTAATGCTGGTGTCCACAGTAAGAACGTGTAAAGGGAGGAGCGTTCCGCGTTCTACAGGCATGTGTAAAAATCCAAGGCTTCAAGAGCGGTTTTGGAGTACGGCCGATGAACGTTTCCTTTCACGACTCCAACTGGCCCCTTCTCAATAGAGGGTGCAGTTATGAATAGCGATTGATTTCTATTGCCTGCAGTTCTGAATAGCGAGATTTCTATAAGTGGCTGAAAGGATCTTGCTCAGTCATTCCCGCCTGGGGTAAAACAGATACAGACATGTTTCTTACATTCCCAATCATAAGTCAAGATTTAATCATGTGATCGTAAAAAAAGACGTCACATCCGCCCAGCACTTAGTGTTGTTGACAATGGCCTTGAGTTATCTCGTCATTTGGTGTTGTGGTGCTGTGGTGAACGGACGTGTTTCAGTGATAGGTGCTTTGCTTGTAAAAGATTTGTTTAAATTCATGTCGGGTGATAGTGTTTCTTCTTGTGAAGAAGCAGAACTATTAGGTAGTCCTTCTTCACAAGAATTAAATCAGGAAATTTTTGAAGCGCAAGCAGTTAATCAAAAACTGTTAGATTTTTCTCAACAAAAAACTCCTTTAATTCTTCCAGAAGGCATGTATCAACAAGAGCAAGCTACTCCATTATGGACAGAAGAAGAACAGCATGTACTAGAAGAGAATAGAATATATTTTGAGCAGATGGTCTTAATAGCGGTTAAGGCTAAAACAGAAGGACCAATGAGACTACCCAAAAAACCAAAAAAGAAGATGGAAGATTTGTTCAAAGAAAAATACGGAAAGAAAAAGAGAGTAGAGCCAACAATGCCAAGTGATTTACATCACATCTCGTTTCAAACCAAGCAGATGTTAGACATGCCATATCCACGAAGCTTTCACAAATGATTATTTTGCACAAGCATAAATGAACAAGACATTGTAGAAATACTACAAAAAGGGGTGAGAAATCTAAAAAGGCAGAACGACAACAAATCTTAATTTACATTAGTTTGGACAGTTTTTGATTTCATGCTAACAATGGCAGGAGGTACAAAGAAAAGAAGGAAAGATGACAAAAACGTGGGCTCAGTGGCTAGAAGAAAAAACTGGCTATTCTGATGTTCATGCGCGAGACTACGTGCCGTTGCCAAATCGCTTTATGCATTTCCACGATTTAACACGGTTGGTTTGCCAATCAGTTTTATCATGAGCAAACTGAAGCAAATCGAAGAGAGCTTCAGATCGAAGAGTACAAAAAGTACTGGTCAGAAGCGCCGCATATTCCTCTCACATCAGAGCGCCAACAGTCCCAGTCTTAGCCCATACAGTGCTTGTTTGTGCGTAACAACAGAAGTATCACCTGTGTGTGTACTGTTAGACAAGTGTTTAAAAATAGTAACGATCATGCAAGTACGGTTTCAAAAATAGTAATGACGTGGCTTAAAATATAGTAACGATCATGCATGTACGGTTTGCTGCCCTATGACATTTGCGCCTGCCCTGCTTCGGCTGTGTTTATGTTTGTGCTTCGCCCTGCTCTGGTAAAAAAGTTCGGATTTGAACGGTATCTAAAAATAGTTCTGACATTTTGTTGTTGCCTCACAACTTTGAATATATTAGTGAAATGACATTTTGCCTGCTTCAACGTTTTGCTTCAACGCCCTGCTACACCGTTTTGCTTCACCTGCTTCAATGTCTGCTTCCATGCCCTGTTACAAACTTTTAGGCTGCCTTTTCAGGCGGCCGCCAGGTGTACTTTATACAATTGTCTTGTTTATTCAATCAGGTTTTTGTTAATGCACCTGGTGGCTGCTTTGAACTTGCAACAAAAGAGCCAATGAATCACAAAACGCAAGCGCCGTCTTGCCCAAGTGGTTTTACACATAACGAATAATAAAGCTCTGTGTACACCACACACACACACACTCTCCCTCCCCTTCTCACGCCCACACATGCACGCACTCCTCCTGCTGTAGCCGAGCTTTGAAACACTTGACACCTTCACCCTAAGTCACCCCAAGTCACCCCAAGTTCTTAATTAAGTTCTTAATCAAGTCACCCCAAGTTCTTAATAAAGTTCTTAATTAAGTCACCCCTAAGTCACCCCAAGTTCTAATTAAGTTTCTAAATCAAGTCACCCCAAGTTCTTAATAAAGTTCTAATTAAGTCACCCCAAGTTCTTAATCAAGTTCTTATCAAGTCACCTAAAGTTTCTACTTAAGTCCCCTCAAGTTCTTAATCAAGTTCTTGATCAAGTCACCTCAAGTTCTTAACTTAAGTCACCTCAAGATTGTAATTAAGTCATCTCCTAAGTACAACCAAGTCTGATTCAAGTCAACTTACACATTATTTATTAAGTTCTTAAAGTATTATTGCATCTGAAAAGGATCAAAATGATCTTTTGTTGTTGGTGGTTCTGGGATCTTTTGTGTTTGGCTTCTGTATTTAGTGGTTGAGATTTTTTTGACTGCTTCGGTTTTTTACTGTCGTTTTTTATATATTTTATAACCGTAATAACCACCCCCAGCAATGCCGCCAAAATGACAATTACTTTAAGAAAATTCCATGAAGACTTTGGCGGCGTAGGGAACCCTGTTGTTGTTGAAGGTCTTGAATCATCTTGTTCTGGTGTTTTTATAGCTGGCATTGAAACAACTGGCTGCGGCTCTAGCACTTTTTCATTATGGGCTATAATCTGTGATTGTAACTGTAATTTTGTTTGTTTGTTCCACTCTGCTAATTTTTTTTCCCGCTACAATGCGCCCAGGATTAGGAGGCTTTTACTTGTCACTTTTTCCATCTGATTCAATGTTTTCTGATTCTGCTGTTTTTCTGGCTCGGTCATTTTTTAGGGAAACAAAATCTATATGATTAAAAGTAATTAATCCCATGATTAGCGGTGACAATAATGTTCCAAATCTGTAATACAGATCACATCCTAGAGACTCTAATGACTTTGTTAAAACTGGATCCTGCGTTAAATCATACATAAAGTCTTGTTCAGAATCAATGGGAGCAAATTTACTTACTAGTTTAGTGTACAAACTAAAACCGTTTGCTTGACACTTTTTACCACTCTTGATCCCTTTTTGCGCTTCATACCTGTTATGATACTTTACAATGTCTTGTGGCAACATATCTTGAATCTGTTCTATGCTGAATTCATTTCCGAGGAACTGTTTTTTTTCCACATGCTGCCAAAGAATACAGTCTTTCTTTTTTGGCATATCAACTTGTTCATTTGTAAGTTCAGGAAGGTTTAGGCTACCCTGTAGCTGTAGTAGATCATCGCTGTTCATGTTTTTTAATTATTTTAATTATTTTATTTTTTTAAATGAGCACCGAAAAAACTGTTACCACCTAGTATACCATTCTGCTGTTATTGGAGGCCTAAGTGTAGGATACACAATGCTTGGTAAAAGCCTGTTAAAAATAAAAACCCGCAGATCTTGGCAAGCTAGGCTTTGAAGACTCAGCAAAGCTGATTGCTATTATTACAGCTTCGTTTGCTACGAAAGATTTTCTAGTTAAGCAAGGAATAATTCCAGACAGTATCAATATGTAAATATAAAAAATACATTTATAAAAATGGCTTCACTCGTAATGATGATAGGCGGCGCTGTAGTGAATGCGCTTGCTTTTAGCGGAAGTAATTACGCATTTAGTAAACTACAAACTAATGAAGAGAGAAAAAGACATGCCAAAGCTATGGAGCAACTAGCCGCAGCACAAGATTACTATGAAAAGCAGAGAATTGTGCAGTTAGATTTTATTAACGACGAACTGAAATAACAGGGAAAATGCAGCTTACACATTTAAAGACGTTGACCAGGCAATAAAAGAATATTATCTTGTAACAGGCAAACCAATCGAGACATTGCCTCCACCAAAATTCAGTGGCTTTTATCAACCATTAGAAAAACACAAGATGCAAGAAATCGCGTTTATCGTCTTTGGTATGACTGTTGTGTATTTTGTTGCCCATAATATTGGTTGAATAAAAAATGAACAAAATCTATTATTCGCCAAAAGGATATTGGAAGGGAATTACAGCAATAAAAAAGCTAGGCCAAGCAGCGGGAGTCAGTGAAAAAACAGCAAAAGAAGGGTTATCTAAACAAGCGATTTGGCAAATTTATTTACCTTCACCTAGACGAATACAGAGACCACACTTTGTGAATACAATACCGAACGACACCCATCAAATGGACCTTCTATATTTACCCCATGATACGATTAGACGAAAAAGATTTAAGTATGCGCTTACAGTCATTGACATAGCTTCAAGTTACAAAGATGTGGAACCATTAACACAAAAGAGTGCTTCTGCTGTTGCTGTTGCCATACAACTGATGTACCAACGAGGCCGCTAACTTATCCTCGCATGATTCAAGTCAATGATGGAAAAGAATTTAAAGGTCAAGTGAATCAATTATTGTTTAAAACATAGAGTTACATTAAAAGAGGCATTCAGGAGTGCACAGATCACAGGCTTTAGTTGAAAACTTTAACAAACAGTTATCTGAAAGACTTTTCTCATACCAGTATCACAGAGAGCTGATTGACAATTCTCGCAACACAGAATGGGTTAGAAGACTGCCCTCAGTTCTACGTGCAATGAATAATGAAGAATTTAAAGGGCTAAAACCAGTACAAGCAATCAAAAAACAAACAATAAATGTTGCTGAAGGAACGCCAGTTCATCCAGCAAACTATTACCATTTGGTTTAAAAGTAAGGTACCTTTATTTACCGGGAGAAGCAGAAGGGGACACTCGCATCAGGGCAACAGATCCAGTTTGGAGTGTTGATCCATATAAAATAAAAAGAATTGTAAAAATGAATCCGCCGTGTATTATTTACGAGAAACTGACACAACAAAACGACCAGCCCCCCAAAGATCTTTTGTGAAGGAAGAACTGCAGATAATCCCGCCAGACACAGTTCCGCTTTAACTGATTTACATAAATATATTTAAGTCTAAAATGGAAGCTAAAAAGAAAGAATCCTTACATAGAACTAAAATGGAAGCAGGAATAATAAAGGAAGAGACCTTGGAATTAATAGAAGAATCATATGATACGTGTTCTACTATTAAGGAAACATTTTCAAGGATTCATCGACACATGGCAATGCATCCAGATCGCCTACAGCCCAAAATCCCATTTTGATTATCAAATATGGGATAAAGAATATCTTGAAATAATAAAAAAATTCGAGCACATCAAGCAAACATGAGAAAAAATTTGGCTGAATTGGATAATGATATGATTGAGCTTATAGATAAAGTTAAGAAAAATATGAACCCGAGGGCGAAGAAGATATATATTTTATGCTGTTCTCAAGTGCCAATTGCATATGAAAACTCTGGATTAACAAATACTCGTTTTGTGTTTGTTCTATCTAATGACTTCTTTGTTACAACTGTTGTGTTGATCTCATGTAGATTAGATCGTAGTTTTACGTTGTCATGACGAAAAGTCTTATTGTCAAACAATGCTTCTTTATAGTTGTCATGCGATATGTTTGACTGCACAACACTGCGAGATATTCCCTTTGCTTTTTTGATAGTTTTCTCCTGGCTCGAAATACTGTACATTTTCGACCTTATTCCAACAAACTCCTTGATCACCCCTCCAGATAATTCATCCTTCATCTTTCCTAAAACCTTCTTGTTAACAGTTGAATGCAAAGGCGAATCTTTAGGGTAATCAGATGTGTCGTACCATCCCGCATGCCCTTTAGCTACTTCTAATTCCATGTCTTTATAGATGTCTTCAGTAGGGATATCTATAACAAAACTGTCTGTATCTGTGTAAAGTACTTTGGACTCTGGATACAAGGGTTTAAAGTAGTCATAAAGAAATTCTAACATCAAAAGCTTTGATAATTCTAAAACAGTAAACCCAATAAATACAGGTTTGTCCAATTTGACTTTCTTTTTTTTTCATCGTTATACCAAAAAGCTGATCATGAAATCTTCTAAAGTCCTGATAATTAGGTTTAGAAGTCAGCTTAATTGCATCGTTCTCTCTGGTGACCAATCTAACATCTTTACGCTTGTGCGGATTTTCCATAGTCTCTCCAAAACAGCTGTTGTTCATTAGCTTGAAAAAGTCTTTTTCTGAAGCATCTGTGGATTTAGTTTGAGATCAGTGTTCTTCATTATGTATGGTTTCATGAACTGTTCTTGATCAAAAGCAATTATACGATGAACAGCTGTCAACTTCAAAGCATGCCTTAAATAAAATTGTAGAAGTCTGTAATGACAGACATAATTTTTTTTGCCTCGAAGATTAGGCACAAGTTTAGGCGGCTCTGTTTTTGCCATCTTTAGACTTTCTGCTGCTAATGGATAGTCATTATGCAGGTCATGGAGTTCCTGAGGATATTCTAAGTCAACTTCTAGAATGAAACCACGCTGTTGATCTGGCATCAAACTGCTCAACCACTTTAATGCTTTTTGAATATTTTTTGGATCGTCTTCTGCGTGCATCTTGAAGTTGCGTAATGGAAGTGATTGCGCCATAGCCCAACCATACAGATTGTTTGCATCTAAATACATGAGATAGTTAGACCTTTTACTTGATCATAATCATCTAGGTATTTGTTGTTTGCTTTACAGTAATGATGCAACGCCATACTAATTCCTCCACACAATCCGTTTTCAATCATCTGAATCTTTGGTAAATCTGACAATAAATCAATCTGTACTCCAGTAAACTTTAAGAAAGCGTCCCAGCTCATCCCAGGCGCAGAAATGTAATGCGCGGGATCCAGGCTATAATGTTTCATGCAGGTCTTTCTATAATTTTCAAGACGTCCGCCAACAAACATGTATCGGCCATCAAGTATGCATCATGATAGTCTCCCATTGTTTTAGAATCTAACTTCTGCCATGCTTCTTGAGCATGCTGGTAATCAGAATCACTGATGCCCTTTCCTCTAAGACTAGAAAAGAACGCACCCTTAGGAGGAAGTGTATCTTCGTAAAATCTTTCCCAACTGTTCATGTACTCATAAGGGTAAACACCCTTTCTAACAAGTGTTGGGTCAAAATATTCTTCTGTTATTGGGCAGGACTTTAAGGACATAGCTAGTGACTCTAATGATCCCATCATGTGTTGCATAGAGTCGTAGAAAGACATGTTATTTAAAGTGAAACACATGTACTTTTCTGATGACTGTGCAATGCATGTTACCCTGAAGGCGTCGGTTACTGCTTGCATTATAAGATGAGAGTCGTAACCTCGCAAGTTATGAAAAACTATAGGCAGCTTCCATGTCTTTGGTTCAAACTTTAGTTGAAGATTGCATTTACTGTGTGCTGCTCCTCTGAACTTTCCGCTAATGTGATCATGGTCTCTTACTGTCGGATTCGATGCTTCTGAGGAGAGACCTAAACCGGCGGCAACCAAGGCCGCCCCACAAATCCAACAATGTGTGGCCGATATACACTGTTGTTGGTCTTCAGGCGTCATTATGATTTCAGATAAATTCAGATTATTAGAACAGGCGTTACGCACTTGCTGCATGCGTTGTAAGAAGTATTCTGCAGCATCTGGTCCTCTATATAATTCTGGCTCTGAATGGACGCCATCCGACCTGACAATGATGAAAGCAAATGAACAAATCTGATGATTACTCATTAAGACTGTTTTTCGAAGTTTTTGTGGTGCTGGCCCTTCATAAGGAACAATGAGTGATTCAAAGTCTGCGTAAACAACATATGGACTCCTTTGCAGTTTTTTCCAGTTATTAAAACAAACCTTACTGCCTTCTGTCGGCGTAATTAGTTCTGTATTACTGTCAACTGGGCTGATACAATGTTTTATATGTTCACTCGCGGCTTGAACAGATGGAATTCTTGTTAAACATTTTCTACAGAATTCTTGTTTATTTTTATGCTTTGAAGTAAACGCCAATAATCTACTCATTGTTCGTATCAATGTGTAATGCGGTAGCCCTGCTGGTGAAAACATCAGTAGTAAGTCAACATGATTTTTGTCTGGATCGCCAATCGATGGACTGTTTTTGGACACTCTGATGGGCTGTAGATTTGTTTCCTCATCCCATGTGTATACATTAACAGTTATTGGTTTGTTTTGTTCTTCAAACTGATCAATTTTGTCCACGCTAACAGGAAAGGATATTCCGCTAAAGTTAAGATCATTAATGTAATTCCAATAGTTAGATACTCTCTCTGCGTTTTTGCGGACGTAATGAAGCCTTGCAAGAACACACCACATAAAATATTTGTTGTCTGTATTCTTTATGTTTAGAACTGCTCTTTTCGCTACCAATGCTGGGGGCAGCAGAATGTAAGCCTTGCCAACAATCCGCTCATACTTAGCCTGTGTCACGGACGTAAATACTTTTGGTTTGGAAGATAATTCATTTTTTCTCAAAGCCAGTGTAAAGTGGAGTGTTACCAGTGACATCTTTACTACATTGGCCGGGTGTTGACCAGTGTGCTATTTGTGTCATTCCGGGTGCGCTACGTCCGTGCATCTTGCTCTCATCCTCCAATACTTATCTTCATTTTTTTTCTTTTAAAGCTTTCTTTTTCTGTTCTTTTATCGTTTTTCCACGTAGTTCATCAGCTGATGTCAGGTGACACAGGTGAGCTGTTTTGTTACCTGTTGCCATCTTGGTTTGGCGAGTGGTGTGGCACTCGCTTACGAACCTTGGAGTCGGAGAGATCTCTATCTCTGCCAGCTGGAGCCTTCCTGCTTGAATCCACTTCGACGTGGGTTGCGTGGAACTGTCTTTCACCCTTCGGTGGGAAGGAAAGAATTCCACTTGCCACCTCTGGGATCCCTATCCCGGCCAGCTGGAAGAAGCACCTTAGGTCATCCCTGACCTGGAGTCCACTTCATTGGGGACCGTCACGGTATTCGGCTGCCATCCTTCATTGGACTGGGGAGCGGACCGTTTTCTTACCTCGCCCACCCGCCATTTTGGTAACTATATGGTCTGTTTTTAACAGTGTTTTGGTTGTTTGGGTTTTCTAACCTCTCAGCGGTTGAGGGTTTTCTTCTGCTTTAATGTGCCGTTGGCTCGGGCACACCTTTTTGTGTATAACGGCTCCAAAGGGGGGCCGGTTTGGAAATGGTATCGAGATATGCATTTTGTGGTAGAATTGTAGAAACGCATTATCTTTAATTGCGTTTTCGGTCCTTAGCGGCTAGGTATTCGGTTACTTTGGACTAAGTTGAAAATTGCTTACTATATGATATCCCTTCATTCCGGTCAATGGAAGCTGTGTTGGTTGTTTTCAGATTACACAGGTTGAGTCAGTGCTTTTCTTGCTTAATGTGTGATTTGGACTGGAGAGATATCGTAAATGTTAGTATTCATTTTTCTTGTTTTATAGACACGAGACGGATCGGGGAATGCATAGCGTGCGAACGGCTTGACACTTAGACCACGGAGTGTGGAATTCCGGCCGTATCGCCCCGCATGTGGTTCCGTTCTCGTTGTGTCCTTGTCCTATATGTTTGTGTGGCAGACGTATGGATGGATTTTTGTTGGTTTTATTTATTGAGATTTTTGACTAAGGAAGTTATCCTTAGTACAGGCATGTCATAGGTACAGGATGCAAAGAATGCCATGAGTACGGGTTAAAAGCAAAGGAAAAAGTGAAAGAAGTTATTATAATTTATTTACCCTTTTAAAGTGACAAAGACATTGTTGACCTTTTTACGGCACTGTGACCCTTCGCGCTGACGCACTGCCGGACCCACTGTTGCCACACACTGACAAAGATGATAAAGAGATGACTTCTCATCTGGAGACTGATCTCCGCCGTAGGGCGGGAAAAATTGCCATTTGTTTCCGGCAGCTCCGGTCTTGGACTGGCTGAAGGACCAGCATCCCGGGACCTGGCAGACGCCATCCGGTATCCAGTCACCAGTCGCTGCACTGAGGACTGTTGAAGGTGTGCCTTACCCTTCACTGGAACATCTTCGCCTCGGACTGGAAGACCAGCCCACTGCGGACTTCGCCCTTCTTAGGATCCACCTCCCACGGTGAACCTCCTCGGGCACGGGATAAGATGAGTCTTCAGTCGTGTGTGGTGTGGGTGTGGGTTTGGCGTGCGTGTGTGTGGGCCTGAAGCCGGTCACTGATCCGTTTTTTTTTAATTATTGTTTGTTTAACCCTGAGTAGGTCCTGTTTGATGTATTATTGTTTCTAGTACTGTCTTTCTTCTGTTATTATGTTAATGCCTTTGTAGCGGTTTAGCGGGTTAGGTTGGGATAGTAGCGGGATCCCAGGATATTGGGGGTTTTTGGGGTTTATTCAATTTACTTTGTCCCCTAAGTCAGTTAGTTCTGAAAAGTGCTTTTCTCTTCTATGCCCCATTGTTTTTTTTTCTTTCTTTCTTTTCCTCGCTCGGCTGTTGTTGTTTTTTTTTTTTCTTCTTTGTTATGACCCATACCCCATCTGGAGTGCTAGTGTAAGTGAATGATTGTAACGTGAAGTAAAAGTATTGTTGAAACCTCTTTCTCTTGTGGTCTGGTGGTGTGAGGGATTGAGTGATCGCTCCATTTCTGCCACTGCACATTACCTGTTTAAGAACCCCCCCCTGTCAGGTGCGCTCGCACGTGACAGCCTGTTTTAATCTGATCTCTAAGACTTCGCCCTCTGACCAACCAGAGCCTCTCATTTTGGCTTCTTCAGCGGCCACATCAAACTGTGTAAGCAGTTGGTCTGCCCAACCAGGTGTTAAGTCATTATGAGAAAGTATAGTCTGTTGTTTAGTTGAGACCCAGATTTCTAGATTTTCTTCATTTATTGTTATATAGTCGATTAAAACAGCTAACATTACTTTAACTGGCGGGTCTATTGTTAGTTTACCTGGAACTTGAGAAATAGCATGAACAACACTTGCCTGTACGCTTGCTGAATCAATGACTTCTAGATTAATATAATTTAAAGCTTTTGACAAACGCTCTCCCTTAAGCATTCCTTCAAACAATTCGTCTGGACTTTCATATATCTCAGCCATATGTGTTTATTTTCTAACTCTATTTATTTAAATTTTAAAAAAATACATCGACTCCCAAAGTCGTCTTAATCAGAATCAATATCAACGGTCTTTTTGTGCTTGGACTCATAAACTAAAGTATAAACGCCCTTTGATGTTGTTAATGTGAGCTGTTTAGAACAGAGTTTAATGTCTTGTTTACTTTTTTTAAACATTCCTTTTTTATCTGCTCGGTGTCTGGCTGTTGAGAAAAACTTGCCCTTGCCTTTTTTTGAAGATCAAACTTTTGTCTTTTATAGTCATCAAAATCGGCCTGTAAACGACTAAATTCTTCATCCGTGATGTTTGAGTCAACTAGTGCTTTATTTATTGTCAGTTTGAACGAACTAAGTTTAGCTGTTATTAGTTGAACTATAGCTGTGTGCTTTTGAAGTTTAGCTTTTATTTTTTTGCTAGCAGCACTTACAGCTAATGAACACAGGCCAAGAGTTAAAGACAAACCGCCTAGAGGTAAAGCTGCCGGTGTACCTACGCCTGTTGCCAAGAGGCCTACACTTGTTCCTGCTGATAGAGCACTAATAGTCGATGCTCCAGTATTAACATATGTAACAGCATTAAAGACAGCAGAATACCTTCGTTTGGTTTTGCTGTATTTTGAAAGGTCTTGCTCTAGTTTTTGTTGCATTTGTGTAATGTTGGTTAATGTTAAGGTTTTTATGTCAGGGTTTCTACTATCTCTTCTTTTGGTGACTCTGGTGCTGTAGGCACATTTGGATAAACCTGAACAGACATGCTTTTTTAAAAAAATAAAAAAACTAATTTAGTATTGTATATCTTTTAATCTGTTATCTTGAATATTCAGCTGCGCATCATATATTAAAAACAAATGTACATTAACTGGTTTATCGCCATCTTTTTCTTTATCAATTTGAATGCTTATTACGTCTTTAACCGTTCTCCCACTTCCATGCAACTGATTATCCTCTGTTGACCTTAGGTCAATCCATAAACCGTATTTTGTTGTTAAATAATCATCAAGTCTAACACTGTGAAGATGTAGATCTTTAGACACAAGGTCTACTGTTGGATTTCTACACCTCCCACCCCCAAACAATTTTCATATTTCGTCAAAATGTTGATAAGGTCTAAGCCCGCTAGCGTAGATTTGGTTAGGACTACCCTCAATCGAACATTGTACTTTCGTTATTTTAGGATTAATAAACTTTTCACTTCCTCTTTTGAATGGTTCTTTTTCATCTTCACACAGCAATAAAATACCTTTAAGCGATCTTGCTGCGGCACTAAATCTAAAATTCCATATAGTGTCGGCCTTGCTTCTGGGATATATTGTATGATGAATCACTCTTTCGTAATATATTGCTAATTTTGACTGATATTGTTGCTCAATCAGCCTTGCTAAATTAGGGTTGCTAACAACGTCAAACTCTAGCACGATGTCAGAAATGCTGTACTTTGGCTTCGGTGTCTGATGATCTGATAACACGTTTGTATTCATTAAAAGTTAGTTCGTATGACAATCTGTCTTAATGCTCCTTGAAAGTATGGTGCATGCGCTTTTAACAACTCAAAATCTAAGGGAATAGAAAAGCGATTTCCATACGCAAAATTTACAGCTACATACTTGTTACCGTCTTTAGCATCTTCAGCGCCTATTCTATGTTTTAGTGCTTCATTATGTTCGATTCCTTGAAACGCAAGATCAGCCCTTTCATTCTCGGTTAGCCATAGATCAGAATAGATTAAAATATGTCTGCATTGTGTAAAGAAAATATTTTTTGCCCCTCAAGTTTTATAGAAATTTTCTTAACGATTGCCCGTCCCAGATTCTGGACAACTGTCCTGTTTGGGTCTGTTGCTGATTCGAGTTCTATTTGAAAGTAATTGCGCAGAGCCTGGCACAATCACTTCATCTTCTCCTAGGTCTGGAAATTTGACAGTAAGAATTTGATCTGCATCAATAGTAGATGGATTATTTGGAACAGTAATATTCCGTTTATTTCCCTTCACGCCAAAGGGCTCTTTCAGTCTTCTATGCGGGTCAAGAATTGAACCATATGCTTGTGACATTTTTTATAAAACAAAATAAAAAGTTAATTATTTAAAAACATGGCAGGAATTGAAGGTGAAGAAGATTATGATGTTTTTGATCCTGGAGACGACATGAGTGAAATGATCCCTTTGACACAGCATAGCTCAGCGCTCTCATTGCGGCGTGAATTAACAGAAAGTAAGGTTAGATCATTGTACCAAAGTTTAGTCAAGAACCTCCCGATTTTATACCCCCTGATGATTTTGAAGTAAAAGATAACCATTTGTTTGTAAGAAACGATCAAGGACAACTTGTTCAGCTTACAACTAAAAAAGACTCATCAAAGTTTTTAGCCATGGGTGCAATTAGACAAAGGCTCAGTGTAAGCGATCAAAATCGCCTTGGCATTACTAAACCAAAATTAGATAGGATGCAGTTGCTAAACTTCAAAACACACTACAAGAACTCCCAACAGATAACCAAATGCAAAACATGGAACTTAAAGATTTAAGTCAAACAGCAGGTGAATTAATAGAAGCAGAAACCAGTTTTTCAGAAGAAACAGCATTAAAAACATATACACGACCCACAGATAACTGAGAGAGACAGAGTGGCCCCTGATCATGCTTTGAGAAGCATCAGAGGTGAATTAACAAACAATTTAGCAAAACTAGGTGAAATAGATGAGCATATAAAAAGAGAAAAAGAAAAACTCGTTGAGGCTGATGACGCCAACTTAGGGCCTGGTGTTAAAGAAAGAATAACCCAAAGACTAAAAGATCTTGAACAAAAAAGATCAGCAAGACTAGAAGCGTTGTCTACTAGCCGAGAACAATTACGAACTCAAGTGAGCAGAATAAGAGAAACTATCCAAAGAATTTTATATGAAGACACAACGCTAGCAGAAAGAATAAGAACACTGTTTAGAGAGCAAGGAGTCACATTAGCAAGCGTTATAACGGCCTTAGGATTTGCAATAAGTACACTGGTGATGGCTATTACAGGCGGCGGTGGTCAAAGCCTAGTGCCTCCGCCGCCATCGCCTCCATCGCCACCTGATAAATCATGGGTAAAAAAAAAAACAGCTTGATCATCTTGCGGGTTTATTAAAAAAATTAGCCAGTAACGCTATAGACTCTTTACCAGGTATATTAGGAGTGTCGTTAGCTGGCTTTTGTCTACTGCAAGCAAAGTAGTTGGCTTTATGGCCGAGCACTTATGGACATTAGTTCTCTTAATAGTTGGGTTAATGTTTAGTAAGATAAAGACCAAGTAATCCTAGGCCAGTTAATAAAAAACAAGCGCTGTCTTTTCATATTCATGGTCATTATTTTTTTTTACTTCGTGTTCTTCAAAGGCCTTCGGGCTTTGGGCCACGGGATTGGATGACTTATTCTTTGGGGGTCATCTTGTTTGTTTACTGCTTGCAATATTACCGGCTCAGAATTTATTTCGTTTTTTTCCGACCTTCTGTTCATTGCCCGCCACAAGGATTTTATTATTGTAGTTTATTATTGTTCCTATCTGGAGTCTAAGGTCAGAAGGCAGCATGTATAAACCAGTACCAACAGCAAAGTCTACTTTCGATCTTGCGTATTGTAAAACATTTTGGTACCTTTAATACTTGAAGGTAAATCAACTGTAGAATTAATGGCGTCCTCTAAATTTGCTAAGTATTGTTTTTGTGCGTCAAAGCCAGTAGAAGGATCAGTTATGCTCGATCTCGTTTGTGCTTGCGAACCTAGCAAACACCAAACATAAGTACGAACAGAGTCGTTTATTCGTTTTATTCCTGCTTTAGTTAGGCCCTTAGAAGTGTCTAAGATAAATGTTCTCCATGCTGTTTTATGCTCATGCTCTATGGTCCCTAGGTGAACAGCTGTGCCTGAAGAGAAAGATGTGTAAGGAGGATTCCAGTCATAGTTATACTTTCTGTGCATGCCCCAAAAATAAGGGTGCCTAGACCATGATTAAGATCCGACTCTTGTCTAAAATCTGTCTTAGCCTTAATATTGAATTCGTTACAGATCCTTTCAAAAGCCTTCATGTCTATTCTGTTGCTAAATGGATTAAACGGTTTGTCATTTGGTAATGGCGCTTGCAGTTCAGTCAAAATACGTCTGAAGGTGTAATAGAAATGAAATCTGTATACTGACCTCACCAAAGGATCAGGATGATTTAAGTGATCAGCATACGACACTCCACACCCAGTTGATGCACAAAACACAGCAAAGTTTAACTGGTTCTGATAAAACTGCATCGGATGACTAAACCACACTTTTGGGATGTAGTCTTTTTTAATAGGGGGGTTAAGATATCTGTTTAATGGCGTACTCACGTTTACTTGAAAGGTGTCAGTCTGGGTCACAGAAATGTCAAGAGTATCAGTTGTTATATTTTAAGATTGTAGTGCGGCCCAACAGAATATTTTGCATCAGTATATTTGAATGCACTCATTTTTATTTCGTTTAAAAAAAATGTTTGTAACAATAACAACTCAAGACTGTCCTTCGTTTTTAGAACATGCTATTAATAACGATTGCGGAACCAGAATGGTTGCACTTCATGAAATATTTTACAAAGTTGTATGGTTTAATATAAGTGAATCGAAGAAGAATAATAAGATTCAAAAAATTGATAATGCAGGAAAATTAGTTAGCCAGTTAACCATACCTGATGGTTATTACGGGTTTTGCTCGCTAAAAGAAGCAATGAGTAACTTTGACATTACTCTCAAACTTAACAATGCGAATCTAAAAACAATGTTGACATTCAAACCTGAAAAAGAAGCAGTAGGTTACTATTTTGATAAAGAGCTAGTGAAAATGTTAGGCTTTGCAACTGGTAAACATAGATGTAGAGTTACACCAGACAAAACTACTTATGAGGGGGAAAGTCCGCTCGATCTTGCATTACATTCATTACTCTATGTTCATTTGGATGAGCTGAGCACTGATGAAAACTTATATGATGGAAGGCCCTCAACTGTTTTAAGAGCTCTTCCATCAGGGAAAGCTGCATATTGCGATTATGAAATTATACAATTCCCTAACTTACAGTTTAAAAGATTAGCTTGTGGGAGGGTCAGATCATTTAATATAAAAATCGCAGACAAAGCAGGAAAAGTCGTGAAATGTGATAACCTGCACATTGTTTTAGAAATAAAATAATAAACTGTACTAAAAAAATAATGTCGCGTGGACCAGAAGAATCAGGAGTTACATTAGCGCCTGTAAGGTGTATAACCTTAGAATTAAAAGACCTTGCAGACGTTGCGGACTTTGAACAGAACGGTGAAATAGGCGCTTTGTATGGTTTTGAGTACACTAAAGATGGTGATTATAAACGCAAAGAGGTTGGTGATAACAAAAGGTTTCCTAAACTAGAACAACTACGCAATGTAGAAGCAAATAATGCTGGCCAGTATGAATATAAAATAGTTCGAAAACCTGACAGCAAATGGCACTTAGAACCATATTTAGAATGGACATAAAATTTGAATTCATAAGCCCATTTACATTTTTAGCCGTCAAAAAAGTTTCAGAAAAGCATTCAACTCTGGTCCTTTACATGTAAGCCTTATGCCAGATGACAATAGTCGGAAAGAGATTGAAATAACGCCGTATGGGAAAAAACAGTACATCCTCCACAGAAGAGAAACGGTTTTAAAGGAAGCTTCTACAAAATTACAGTTCTTTCCGCGCAGGAAATTAGGAGACACGTTCACAATGATATTTGAAATTTCTGTCTTAAAGATAAGGAAGGATGGGTGGCGTTAGTGAAGTCCTTAAAAGGAATTATATAGTGCAAACTTAGACGTTCAGGGGGGGCGTGTCAAGGAATGGTGCATTGACAAGGATTTTCCATTTAGCCTGCAATTGTTTATATTTTCTACTATAGAGATCATGGATGCAGATGGGGTTTACATATATATCAGCCAACTTTTCGGTAGTACATAAGGTTGCATTCTTTTAGAAATGTTGTTGTTTGGTGTTTGCTCTTTTTATAAATTTTCAATGATATGGTTGGTAACCTATTTTCTTATCTTCAAGCTAACGGTAACACAACAGTGATAAAAAAACATACATAGGGATCACGTGCAAAGCCATTTTAAAACCCAGTATGCAAACCATAAACAGTCCTTGAAAAATGAAAAATTATAAAAAATCAAACAGAATTAAGTAAATATATTTGAAGCTAAGATATTAAAATAGGATATAGCATATCATGGAAAATTATAAAAAGAGCAACACCATACACAACATTTCTAACAAAACAACTTATGTATACAGAAAAGTGGCTGATATTATGTAAAACCCCACAACTAATCAACCTCTGAACACTAAAGTAGAAAGAATAAACAACTGCAGGCATAAATGAAATCCTTGTCAATGCACCATTCCTTACACGTCCCCCCCTGATTGCCCCAAAAAAGAAAAAAAAAAAACGCGGCAGGCCACGTGCCACACTCGCAGAGCTCACACGCCCACACACGACAATATAAAACTCGAGGGTGTCGTGCCCAGATTTGTATATCCAGACAGAGCGTTTTTAGCTTGAAACTTGCGCAGTAAGGTTTTTTTAATTCATCCATTTTAAAACCGTAATTTAACTGGAATATAAATATAAATAAATATATATAAATATATATAAAATATATAATATATATATTAGGATAATATATATATATATATATATAAATAGATATATAAATATAATATATATATATAGCAAACTAAATAAATCCTAAGATAAGTACGCACCGTTCCAGCAACTTACAGAGCACTTGGTGTTGCAATGACGGCAAAAAAATATTGAATTATAAACAAAGCTGCACGTATGTCTAAGATTGAAGAAAGAGGGGGGATACGCATCAAAACTGCAGTGGTAATGATTCTGCCGAACTAACAGTATGTGCTTGAGTGGGTAAAGGGAAAAATAAAACAAATGCTTTCTCAAAATGAGCCTGCAGCAAGCTTATATTCACCAAGGGGAGACATCCTCCAATAGGAGGGAAACTCAACTAACTAACTCCTGGTCATATACCGATATTCGAAACTTGTGGTTTCTCCTCAGTGACAGCGGAAAGTGGTAATTTGACTCCTCTGCCTTTTCAGTTTTAAGAAGAATGCAATCCCAGAAAAGGTTGGTGGGGCAATACCGTAGTATTTTTGTTGAGTTTTCAAAAAACCAACCAAAGGTGCCATCCTAAGAAGCAAAAGAAAATCATAAAAGCTTGGCCAACAACGCTACAATTTCTTGTGAAAAGTAAAAAATATTAAAATAAATCCTCTAAGACACAAGTGCCGAGGGCAAGTTCTGGAAATGAATCCACAAAGTGACTAAAATACTCAATCTAATAAATTCCAAGGATAAATACCGCACCGTTCCCAGCAACTTACAGAGCAGCTTGTGTTGCAATTACAGCAAAAAATATTGAATTATCAACAAAGCGTTGCTCTACTCTTTATGTCTTAGATTGAAAAAGAGGGGGGGATACGCATTCATATCTGCAGTGGTAGAATGATTCCTGCCTAACAAACAGTAAGTGCTTGAGTGGTAAATGGGAAAAATAAAACAAATCTTCTCAAATTGACCCTTCAGCAAGCTTATATTCTCCAAGGGAGACATCCTCCAATAGGGAGGGAAACTCACTAACATAACTCCTGGTCATATACCGATAAATCAAACTTGGTGGTTTCTCCTCAGTGACCGCGGAAAGTGTAAATTGACCCTCTGCCCATTTCAGTTTTTTAAGAAGAATGCAATCCAGAAAAAGGTTGGTGTGCAATACCGAAGTATGTTTGTTGAGTTTTCAGAAAAAAACCAACAAAGGTTCCATCTAAAGAAGCAAAAAGAAAATCAAAAAAGAGCAAAACAAGCTACATTTTTCTGTAAAATAAAAAATATAAAAAGATATCCTCTAAACACAACTGCCAGGCATAAATGGAAATCCCTTGTCAATGCACCATTCCTTGAACACGTCCCCCCTGTATTGCCTCCAAAAATGAAAAAAAAACCGGCAGGCCACGTGCCACACGCGCATAGCTCACACGCCCACACAACCCCCCCCCCCCCCCCCCCCCCCTCTTTCTTCAATCTAAAGATAAGCGAGCAAGCTTTGTTTATAATTCAATATTTTTTGCAGTCCATGCAACACCAAGCTGCTCTGTAAGTTGCTGAAAGGTGCGGTACTTATCCTTGAATTTATTAGATGGCTGTATTTTAGTCCCCTTGTGGATCATTCCAAGAACTCTTTGCCCTCCAGCACTATGTCTTAGAGGATATCTTTTTATATTTTACTTTTCACAAAGAAAATGTAGCTTGTTTTGCTCTTTAATGATTTTCTTTGCTTCATAGATGGCACCATTGGTTGGTTTCTTGAAAACTCAACAAACATACTACGGTATTGCACACCAACCTTTTCCTGGGATTGCATTCTTCTTAAAACTGAAAAGGCAGAGGAGTCCAAATTACCACTTCCGCGGACACTAAGGAGAAACCATCAAAAGTTTACGAAATATCGGTATATGACCATGAGTTTAAGTTAGTGAGTTTCCCTCCCCTATTGGAGGACTGTCTCCCCTTGGAGAATATAAGCTTGCTGAAGGGCTCATTTTGAGACATTTGTTTTTATTTTTCCCCAATTACCCACTCAAAGCACATACTGTTAGATAGGCAGAATCATCTACCACAGCAGATAAGAATGGCGTAACCCCCCCTTCTTCATCTAAGACAAAAGAGCAAGCTTTGTCTATAATTCAATATTTTTGGCAGTCATTGCAACACCAAGCTGCTCTGTAAGTTGCCTGGAACGGTGGCGGTTAACTTATCTTGGAATTTTATTAGTTTGCCTGTATTATTAGTCCTTGTGGATCATTCGCAAGACTTGCCCTCAGCACTTGTGTCTTAGATGAGGATATCATTATATAATTTTACTTATCACAAGAAAAATGTAGCTTGTTTTGCTCTTTATGTTTTTCTTTTTGCTTCTTAGATGGCACCTTTGGTTGTTTTTTTGAAAACTCAACAAACATACAACGGTATTGCACACCACCTTTTTCTGGGATTGCAATTCTCTTAAAGACTGAAAAGGCAAGAGTCAAATTACCAATTTGCCGCGTCACTGAGGAGAAACCACCAAGTTTCGAAATAACGGTATATGACCAGGAGTTATGTTAGTGAGTTTCCCGTCCCTATTGGAGAATGTCTCCCCCTTGAGAATATAAGCTTGCTGAAGGGCTCATTTGAGGAAGCATTTGTTTTATTTGTATCCCTCATTCTACCCACTCAGCCATACAGTTTAGTTAGGCAGAATCATCTACCAACTGGCAGATATAAGCGTATCCCCCCCTCTATTCTTCAATCTAAGACCTAAAGCAAGCTTGTTTATAAATTCAATAATTTTTTCAGGTCATTGCAACCACCAACTGCTCTGTAAGTTGCTGAACGGAGCGGACTTATCCTTAGAATTTATTATTTGCCTTATTATAGTCCCTTGTGGATTCATTCAAGAACTTGCCCTCAGCACTTGTTCTTAGAGGATATCTTTTTTATATTTGTTTACTTTTCACAAGAAATGTAGCTATGTTTTGCTCTTTTAATGATTTTCTTTTGCTTCTTAGATGGCACCTTGGTTGGTTTTTGAAAACTCAACAAACATAATAACTACGGTCTTGCACACCAACCTTTTCTGGATTGCATTCCCTCTTAAAAACAGAAAAGGCAGAGAGTCTATAACCACTTTCCACGGTCACTGAGGAGAAACCACCAATTTTCGAAATATTCGGTATATGACCAGGAGTTATGTTAGTGAGTTTCCCCTCCCTATTGGAGGATTGTCTCCCCCTTGGAGAAATAATCTTGCTGAAGCTCATTTTGAGACGCAATTGTTTTATTTTTCCCCATTTACCCACTCAAGCACATACTGTTAGTTAGGCTACAGAATCATCTACCGACTGCAGATATGGAAATGCGTAATTCCCCCCTCTTTCTTCAATCTAAGGACATAAGAGCAAGCTTTGTTTTATAAATCAATAATTTTTGCGTCCTAGCACAACACCAAGATCTGCTCTGGTACGTTGGGTGAACGGAGCGGTACTCTAACCTTGGAATTTATTAAGTTGCTGTATTTTATTCCCTTGAAGGATTCATTCCAAAGAACTTGCCTCAGCACTTGTGTCTTAGAGGATATCATTTTATATTTTTTTACTTTTCACAACAAGAAAATGTAGCTTGTTTTGCTCCTTCATTATGATTTTCTTTAGCTTCTTCTAATGGCACCTTTGGTTGGTTTTTTGAAAACTCAACAAACATACTACTGAATTTCACACCAACCTTTTCTGGGATTGCCTTCTTCTTAAAACTGAAAAGGCAAGATCAAAAACCACTTTCCGCTGTCACGAGAGGAGAAACCATCAGTTATCGAATATCGGTATAATGACCATGATTTATGTTAGTGATTTCCCTCCCTATTGGAGGATAATCTCCCCCTTGTAGAATATAAGCTTGCTGGAAGGCTAATTTTGAGAAGCATTTGTTTTTATTTTTCCCCATTTACTATCCCACTCAAGCACATACAGTTAGTTTGGTCAGAATCATCTACCACAGCAGATAAGATATGCGTATTTCCCCCACCTTCTTCAATCTAAGACAAAGAGCATTGCTTTGTTATAATTCATTATTTTTTGCAAGTCATTGCAACACCACGCTGCTTCTGTCAAGTTTGCTGGAACGGTGCGGTACTATCTTGAATTTAATAGTTTGCTGTATTTTAGTCCCTTGATGGTTCATTCCAAACTTTGCCCACAGCACTTGTGTCTTAGAGGATCTCTTTTTTTTATTTTTTTACTTTCACAAGAAAATGTAGCTTGTTTTGCCTCTTTATGATTTTCTTTGCTTCATAGATGGCCCTTTGGTTGGTTATTTGAAAACTCAACAAACATACACGGTATTGCACACCAACCAACCTTTTCTGGGGAATGCATTTCTTCTTAAAACTGAAAAGGCAGAAGGAGTCAAATTACCACTTTCCTCGGGTCACTGAGGAGAAACCACCAAGTTTCGAAATATCGGTATATGACCAGGAGTTATGTTAGTGAGTTTCCCTCCGCTATTGGAGGATGTCCTCCCCTTGGAGAATATAAGCTTGCTGAAGGCTCATTTTGAGAAGCATTTGTTTTATTTTTCCCCATTTACCCACTCAAGCACATACTGTTAGTTAGGCAGAACATCTTACCACTGCGATTATGAATGCGTATTCCCCCCCTCGTTTCTTCAATCTAAACATACGAGCAAGTTTTTTTTTTTTTCTTTGTTATAATTCAATATTTATTGTCAGTCATAATGCAACACCAAGCTGCTCTGTTAGTTGCTGGAACGGTGCGGTACTTATTCCTTGGAAATTTATTAGTTGCTGTATTTTGTCCCTTGTGGATTCATTTCCAAGAACCTTGCCCTCAGCACTTGTGTCTTAGAGATACTTTTTTATATTTTTTTACTTTTCACAAAGAAAATGTATTGCTTGTTTTTGCTCTTTTTAGATTTTCTTTTGCTTTCTTAGCTGGCGACCTTTGGGTGGTTTTTTTGCAAAACTCAACAAACATACTACGTATTGCACACCAACCTTTTCTGGGATGGGGGGGGGGGGGGGGGGGGGGGGGGGGCATTCTTCTTAAAACTGAAAAGGCGAGGAGTCAAATTACCACTTTCCGCGTCACTGAGGAGAAACCACCAAGTTTTCGAAAATCGTAATATGACCGGAAGTTATGTAGAGAGTTTCTCCCTAATGGGAGGATGTCTCCCCTTGGAGAATATAAGCAGCTAATCTCAATTTGAAAGCATTTGTTTTATTTTTTCCCCATATACACCCACACAAGCACATACAGTTAGTTATGGCAGAATCATCTACCACTGCAGATAGAAATGCGTATCCCTCCCTCTTTCTTCCATCTAAAGACATAAGAGCAAGCTGGTTAATAATTCAATATTTTTTTGCAGTCATTGCAACACAAGCTGCTCTGTTAAGTTGCAGGAAACGTGCGGTACTTATCCTTGGAATTTATTAGTTTGGGTTGTAATTTTAGTCCCTTGTGGATTCATTCCAAGAACTTGCCCCAGCCCTTGTGTCTTAGAGGATAATCTTTTTTATATTTTTTTACTTTTCCACAAGAAAAATGTAGCTGTTTTGCTCTTTTATGATTTTCTTTGCTTCTTAGATGGCACCTTTGGTGGTTTTTGAAAACTCAACAAATACAAACTACGGTATTGCACACCACCTTTTCTGGATTGCATTCTTCTAAAACTGAAAAGGAAGAGGACCAAATTACCACTTTCCGCGTCACTGAGGAGAAAACCACCAAGTTTCGAAATATCGGTATATGACCAGGAGTTTATGTTTGTAGTTTCCCTCCCTATTGGGAGATGTTTCTCCCGCCTTGGAGAATATTAGCTTGCTGAAGGCTCATTTTGAGAAGCATTTGTTTTTATTTTTTCCCCCATTTACCCACTCAAGCACATACAGTTAGTTAGGCAGAATCATCTACCACTGCAAGATAAGAATGCGTATCCCCCCTCTTTTCATCAATCAAAGACATAAAACAAGCTTTGTTTATAATTCAATATTTTTTCAGTCATTGCAACACCAAGCTGCCTTGTAAGTTGCTGGAACTGTGGCGTACTTATCCTTGGAATTTATAGTTTGCTGTATTTTAGTCCCTTGTGATTCATTCCAAGAACTGCCCTCAGCACTTGTTTCTTAGAGATATCTTTTTATATTTTTTATACTTTTCACAAGAAAATGTAGCTTGTTTTGCTCTTTTATGATTTTCTTTGCATCTTAGATGGCACCTTTGTTGGTTTATTGAAAACACAACAAACATACTACGGAATTGCACACCAACCTATTTCTGGGATTGCATTCTTCTAAACTGAAAAGGCAGAGAGTCAAATTAACCTACTTTCCGCGTACACTGAGGAGAAACCCACCAAGTTTCGAAATATCTTATAAGACCGGAGTTATGTTAGTGAGTTTCCCTCCCTATTGGAGGATGTCCCCCTCCCCCTTGTAGAATATAACTTGGCTGAAGGCTCATTTTGAGAAGCATTATGTTTTATTTTTCCCCATTTACCCACTCAAGCACATACAGGTTAGTTAGGCAGAATCATCTACCACTGCAGATATGAATGCGTATCCCCCCCTTCTTCTTCAATCTAAGACATAAGAGCAAGCTTTATGTTTATTTCAATAATTTTTTGCAGTCATTGCAACACCACGCAGCTCAGTATAGTTGCTGGAACGTGCGGTACTTAGTCCTTTGGAATATTATTAGTTTGCTGTATTTTAGTCCCTTGTGGATTCATTCAAGAACTTTGCCTCAGCACTTTGTTGTCATATGAGGATATCTTTTTATAATTTTTTTACTTTTTCACAAGAAATGTAGCTTGTTTTGCTCTTTATGATTTTCCTTTTGCTTCTATTAGAGGCCAACCTTGGTTGGGTTTTTTGAAAAAGCTCAACAAACAACTACGGTATTGCACACCAACCATTTCTGATTGCATTCATTCTTAAAACTGAAAAGGCAGAGGAGTCAAATTACCACTTTCCCGCGGTCACTGAGGAGAAACCACCAAGTATCGAATATCGTATATGACCAGGAGTTAATGTTAGTGAGTTTCCTCCCTATTGGAGGATGTCTCCCCATGGAGAATATAAGCTTGCAGAAGTCTCATTTTTGAGAAGCAATTTGTTTTATTTTTCCCCATTTTAACCCACTTCAAGCACATACTGTTAGTTATGCAGAAATCATCTACCACTGCAAATAGAATGCTTAACACCTCCCCCCCTCTTTCTTCAATCTAAACATAAGAGCAAGCTTTGTTTATAATTCAAATATTTTTTCAGTCATTGCAACACCAAGCTGCTCTGTAAGTTGCTGGAACGGTGCGGTACTTTATCCTTGGAATTTATTAGTTTGCTGTATTTTAGTCCTTGTGGTTCAATTCAAGAAACTTGCCCTCAGCACTCTTGTGTCTTAAGGATATCTTTTTATATTTTTTACTTTTCACAAGAAAATGTAGCTTGTTTTGCTCTTTTTATGGTTGTCTTTTGTGCTTCTTAGATGGCACCTATGGTTGTTTTTTGAAAACCAACAAACATACTACGGTATTGCACACCAACCTTTACTGGGATTGCATTCTTCCTTAAAACAGAAAAGGCAGAGAGTCCAAATTACCACTTTTCCCGGTCTTCTGAGGAGAAACCACCAAGTTTCGAAATATCGGTATATGACCAGGAGTTATGTTAGTGGAGTTCCTCCCTATTGGAGGAAGTCTCCCCCATGGAGAATATAAGCTTGCTGAGGCCTCATTTTGAAAGCATTTGTTTTATTTTTCCCTCCATTTACCCACTCAAGCACATACTGTAGTTAGGCAGAATCATCTACCACTGGCAGATATGAATGCGTATCCCCCCCTCTTTCTTCATCAAAAGACATAAGAGCAAGCTTTGATTATAATTCAATATTTTTGCAGTCATTGCAACACCACTGCACTGTAAGTTGCTGGAACGGTGGGCGGTACTTATCCTTGAATTTTATTAGTTTGCTGATTTTAGTCCCTGGGATTCATTCCAAGAGACTTGCCCTCAGCACTTGGTCTTAGATGTATATCTTTTTATATTAATTACTTTTCACAAGAAAATGTTAGCTTGTTTTGCTCTTTTATGAAATATTCTTTTGCTTCTTTTAGATGGACCTTTGGTTGGTTTTTTTGAAACTCAAACAAACATACTACGTAAGCACACCAAACCTTCTTCTGGGATTGCATATTCATCTTAAACCTGAAAGGCAGAGGATCAAATTACCACTTCCGCGGTCACTGAGGATAAACCACCAAGTTTCGAATTCGTTATATGACCAGGATTATGTTAGTGAGTCACCTTTCCCTCCCTATTGGAGATGGTCTCCCCCCCCTTGAGAATATAAGCTTGCTGAAGGCTCATTTGAGAAGCTTTGTTTATTTTCCCCATTTTACCACTCAAGGCACAAACTGTTAGTTAGGGCCAGAATCAACTACCACTTGCAAATATAATGCGTATCCCCCCTCTTTCTTCAATCTAAGACATAAGAGCAAGCTTTGATTATAATTCACTATTTTTTGCATATCGATTTGTGCAACACCAAAGCCTGCTCTGTAAGTTGCTGTAACGGAGCGGTACTTACCTAGGAATTTATTAGTTTTCTGTAATTAAGACCTTGTGTTTCATTCCAAGAAACTTGCCCTCTACACTTGTGTCTTAGAGATATCATTTTATATTTTTTACATTTCAGCAAGAAAATGTAGCTTGTATTGCTCTTTTATGATTTCTTTTGGCTTCTTAGATGGCACCATATGGTTGGTTTTTTGAAAAACTCAACAAAACATACTACGGTATTGCCACCAACCCTTTTCTGGGATTGCATTCTATTCTTAAAACTGAAATGGCAGAGGATTCAAGATTACCTCTTCCGCGTCAACTGAGGAGAACCAACCAAGTTTCCGAAATATCGGTATATGACCAGGAGTTAAGTTAGTGAGTTTCCCTCCCTAATGAGGATTCTCCCCCCTTGGAGAATATAAGCTTGCTGAAGGCTCCATTATGCGAAGCATTTGTTTTTAATTTTTCCCATTACCCCACTCAAAGCACATACTGTTAGTTATGCATGAATCATCTACCACGCAAATATGAATGCGTATCCCCCCCATCCCCCCTCTTCTTCAATCTAAGACATAAGGAGCAAGCTTTGTTTAAAATCAATATTTTTTTGCAGTAATTGCACCACTACCAAGCTTCTTCCTTAATTGCCTGGAAACGGTTGCGGTACTTATCCTTGAATTTATTAGTTTGCTGTATTTTAGTCTCCTTGTGGCATTCATTCCAAGAACTTGTGCCCTCAGCACATTGTGTCTTAGATGATATCTTTTTATATTTTTTTTTACTTTTTCAACAAGAAAATGTAGCTTGTTTTGCTCTTTTATGATTTTCTGTTGCTTCTTAGAAGGCAACCTTTGTGTTTGGTTTTTTGAAAACTCAACAAACATACGACTGTATTTGCACACCCAACCTTTTTCTGGGATTGCATTCTTCTTAAAACTGAAACGGCATAGAGTCAAATTATTACCACTTTCCGCGGTCACTGAGGAGAAACCACCCAAGTTTCGAAATATTCGTATATGACCAGGAGTTATGTTAGTGATTTCCTCCTATTGGATGATGCTCCCCCAATGGAGAATATAAGCTACTGAAGGCCTCATTTTGAGAAGCCATTTGTTTTATATTTTTCCCCATTTACCCACTCAAGCACATACAGTTTAGTTCGGCGAATCATCTACCAATGCAGATATGAATGCGTATTCCCCCCCTCTTTTCTTCAATCTAAGACATAAGGAGCAAGCTTTGTTTATAATTCAATATTTTTTTTGCAGTCATTGCAACACCAAGCTGCTCTGTAAGTTTCTGGAACGGTGGCGGTACTTATCCTTGGATTTATTAGTTTTGTGTATTTTAGTCCCTGTGGATTCATTTCCAAGGAATTGCCCTCAGGCAATTGTGTCTTAGAGGATATCTTTTCGAATATTTTTTACTTTTCACAAAAAATGTAGCTTGTTTTTGCTCTTTTATGATTTCTTTTGCTTCTTAGAATGGCACCTTTGGTTTTATTTTGTAGAAAACACAACAAACATACTACGGTATTGGCACACCAACCTTTTCTGGGATTGCATTCCTCTTAAAACCTGAAAAGGCAGAGGAGTCAAATACCACTTACCTCCGCGGTCACTGAGGAGAAACCACCAAGTTTCGAAATATCGGTATATGACCAGGAGTTATGTTAGTGAGTTTCCCTCCCTATGGAGGATTTCTCCCCCTTGGAGAATATAAGCTTGCTGAGGCTCATTTTGAGAGCATTTGTTTTATTTTTCTCCCCCATTTACCCCTCAAGAGCACATACAGTTAGTTAGGCAGAAATCATCTACTACTGCAGATAATGAATGCGTATCCCCC
>JAFLJL010001701.1:0-15000 GCA_018398815.1 Conus ventricosus | reverse complement strand
GTCATCATTTCCATCAGCATCCCTCCATCATCGCCACTAACACTGTTGCAACGACAACCATGCTGTTCGACTATCCTCTAACCCCTCTCCTTTCTCCCTCACTACAACTGCCATTGTCATATCATCACCAAAAGTGGTTGTAAACCAGTCTTTATTATTTTTCAATATTTCTGTCCTCATTATTATCTTTATTATAATTGATATCAGTGGCATTATTATCAACATCATTACTATTTTATCCCGCATTGTCTCCTTCCGACGGCATCGTTTCCATTCAACGCTCATCTTGCGCCGAATTTAGTGAGATCAGCGATTGCTTGCTCTTCAGTTTTGTTGTCCTGAGTGTTGTTTATCTTGCTGGAAGAAGACCTAAGAGGTCGAAACGTGTCGTGTTTTGTCTTGTGATTCGTTTGTTTAAGTTTGGCAGATGCAATACTTTTTTTTCTTTTTTTTCTTGTTGTTGTTGTTGTTGTTGTTGTTGTTGTTGTTGTTGTTGTTGTTTGTCACGACCGCCCCCTGGCGGTCTGCCCTGACAGGATCGGTCTAGAAGGGAGTGAAGGGAGTGACTGACCTCACACGCCCCGCAAGAGACCACACAAGAAAGTTTATGATACAAAACACCATTTATTCACACCAACACACACACAGTCACAAATAAGCATTTCAACACACACAACATGCACAATCACAATTAAGCATTTCAACACACACAACATACACATAGTCACCAACAAGCATTTCAACGCACACAACATAACCATAATCATAAATAAGCATTTCCAACACACATTCCTTTCCGTGCTTCATGTGGTTCCCCCACCCCTGCTTTTCCAAAGTCCACTAGGGGTATCGTGTCGAATCAGGTGCCCCAAACCGGGTCTGTTCTTGAATAGAGTCTTTCAATGTCGACACCCTTGACACACACACACACGCACAAATGGCACGACACAGAGATAACCACACTGGTCACATGGGCTGTAGGAAGTCCGAGGACAGTGGAGGACGCATCCCGTGGACGAGGCGTTGTCGCTGGAGGTCACGGACAGGGGTTAGGACCATCCAGCGAAGTCCACGCGCTCCTCACACACTATGGCCCAAGAGCACAGGCTTCGGGTGAAGCCCCCGGGAGGAGAGAAAAGGGAAGGAACAGGAAGGAAAGAAGGGTACTAGAACCCCGCAGTCAGTACGGTCTGTAATATGCTGTTAAATCCTAACAGCCACTCGCATGAAGGGCGAGGGGAGGTGTTTGCTGAATACATTAGTAGCACAAGCTCAACACAGACCTGAGCATAAAACAGTAAACAAACCAAATGAGGAATGTTCGCTAAAGGTCTCTCACACGAAGCAGGCAAGAGATTACATTAAATTAACTAAACAATAGCAATTATATCTTCACCTCCCCATACGTTCAACATTTTTCTTAGACGAACTAATACAGCAACATCTTCGACATAAGGGGAATGATTACACGACAACAACAACAATAATACATGAATAATTTACCACCTAGATGTGCCAAGCATCATAGGCCTCGTTGACATTTGTTGTTGTGTTTAATGTTGTAAAGATGTGACTGTTTAGCTTTGTATTTCTTTGGTTTGAAGTCAAGACCTGGATGAAAGGAATAACTTGTTAACTGCTTCAGCATTTTGTGTGCTTGCTTCCTTGGTGGAAAGCAATGTGTATATCCATGGAAGACTTTTAGAACAGGCAATTTGGCCCGTCATTCATGGGTTGTTAACCTGCGTGGCTCATGGCATCTTTTCAAGATGATCTATTGCCACTGCCAAACCACTGTCAGAGAAATTGAACCAATCATTGTACTGCCTGTTATTCCAGATGAAGCATCTGGTGTGTTTTTTGTGAGGAAAAAACTATTTCAACGCCATGGAAGAACTTCATCAGCCTTTTTTCCACATTGTTCTTTGGGGACATGAATAATTTCGAGTGCTGGCGAACCATTTGTGTGGACCTGATCATTGGCATATTTGCATGCTGACCACAGCACTTTCTCTGTGCTAGCTCATTGACTGCTTACCCTATACCTGTGGGGTGACCCACACAGCAAAGATGACCTGGGTGACGCCTTTCTGGACTGACACACAAGTATTCTTTTCGTTGGTTGTTTAGTCAGTCTGGTTGGATGGCGAGACACAGTTTTCCCACCACGATCATTGGTCTGGTACTGCTTGATGTCATCGCGTTTGCTCTTTGGGAATATAAATTCCATCAGCTATCATTCCTTGGCAGACTTCCATTCATGTCCTCCATGCGTTCTTATCATTTTGTGGAGCACTTGGACTTTGGGACATATCTTCCTACAGCAGCTGTGATATTCCATTTGGCCAGGCGACCATTTTGGCTCTGCCCTTTGTTAACCACTTTCTCTATATTCTTCAGTGTTGGTGGCTTGCATGAACTTTCTTTTTTGGCATTGCAGGCTGCACCAAGCCCTGGATTTCAAGTTGGGGCTTCGCTCTGTGGGTCAGAATATGTTTTCCTGAGATATGCTCAGAGTTCTTTGTCCCGATTTGTGTTCCAGATTTGGATTTTTCGAACAGTTTCCTGTAAACGGAAGGGATCTCTGAAGAGACAAATCTTAGATATTGGTCAGGACTCGTGATTCGAGTGTAGATTCATGAAACGGAAGATTTGTGGAACATGTATTTGCTTCATGATGTTGGAAAAATATGGATACATGTTTGGTGATATTGCACTTGTGGTGTAGGCCCACGTGTTTGTTACAGCTGTGTGAAATAAATCAAAAGATGTGTGACACCACGGTATATTGAGCATGATTAGTTAGGCGCTGAGGTATTGAATCCTGAGTATGAAGTTCATTTTTGTGTGATGGGTGAATAAACCTTTTTGAAACAGCCTGGGGGATTGGGTGGGCCTTGGACAAGAGCAGACGCCAGATTCTTCTAGTGAACCTTTGTGGGGTTAAGGAACTTTACTCTTCTGGGTCTAGCTTGTAGTATTGCTGTTTTAACACCCCTAGGCAGAACAACCTTGGGGAGTTGAAAGTAGACTAGGAGTCCTGGGCCTGTGAGAGGTCAGCAATGTCCTGTGACTGCGTTAGAGGGTAGAAGTGTAATTGGCAGGCAGATTCTGCTGGGGCATTTAATTTAGTTCTTGTTTAGAGAACCTCCGTGTCCGAGCTATAGCGGCAGCTCACCTGAACAGTCTGAAGCATGACGTTTTCCCAGCAATGTCATAGTGTTGGAAGACATGAAAGTGGAAAGAAGAAAGTATTTGTCATGATGTCATAAAATATTGATTTGATTTATGTATGTATTATTTTGATTTTAAAAATTATACATTGAAAGGGGGCGTTTTAAAACAAAAGTATTGGTCTGTTTAGTGTTCTTTTGAATGACATGGAGTAGATGCGTGGTGCATGGAGTTAGCATGCTGGAGCTCGTGACGGAGGAGCGTGCGAACGCAGTGTGAAGCAGTGGTGACCCCGATTATGAAACTCCCCTAGTTTTGAAAAGTGAACCTCTAAAAATAGAATTGACAATTTACTGAATTTTGTTACATTGAGGTTGAGGAAAAATACTGATTTTGTGTCCCTATTCTCACATTCAAAAGAATTATTATCATATTTACTATTGTTTATAATAATTTCAAAATTCATAATTTGGTATTTATTATGTGGAATTGTCTTGTGATAGAATGTTTTCATGTATTGAGAATTCCATCTCAGTTACCACGGGTGGTAGCATCTATGTGATCTTAACTCAGGTCCTGTCTGTTTGTCTTTCTGTGCGTACTATTCTGACTTTACGCCTCTTTGGTTTTCAGTTTCCATTCTTTTATATTTTCGCCTCTTTCTCATGAATAAGTGGCCTATCTCATTTTAAAATTGGCATATTTGCTATTTACTTACTTCGGTGTATTTTGATTGGTGTGTGGAATGTCCCCTTTCTTTTGATGTTGTAGGGTTACGTTCTGGTTTTTTTCCGTGGAAAGTCTTTTGTGCGTTTCTGGCACCTCTTTGGATTCCCTTGGTAAACAGCGCTCTATTACTATAATTTAAAACGTTTCCTTTTCAGATGTATTTCAGAAATCATTCTCCTTTTTTTTCGAGCGATTTCAAAATTTAATTCCGTTTTTTTCCTTATGATTAATTTTCCAGTTGGAAAAGAGGGTATGCATATAAGACAAAACTATCATAGTAAATGTGAAAGTATTTTTCTGTCCCGTGATTGTTTCGTTTTCAGTTGTATACACATAATGAATGTTTGCCACACTCTGAATACTGATTTGTGTCGACCTGAATTTGTGCACTTGATTGTTTTATCTCGATTTTATGTATTGAACATTTTTATTTTGACATCTTAACTCCCCTTACCCCTCCTTTTTCCTGTTTGGACGCTGAGTGTTATAAAAAGCACCAATTACATTCGATATAATCAATCGGCTGGTGGATCTGTCTAGAAAAATACTTTGTTTACTTGTTGGAGAAATACTTAATTCGACAGATCTTTAGCCCAAAGGCAGAGGTTGGGTTTGTGTGGGAGATGGTTAATGGCTTGCTTACCTATGTGAAGATAGTGATGCTATAAGAAACAGGGAGAGGAAGGAGGGGAAAAAGAAGCAAGAAGAGAAAAGAAAACAAAATAGACAAGGTTGGTGTGGGAAAATGAAAAGAAATGATGCATTCAAAGGAATTAGAATTGCACAGGTTGCATTAGAAGTAAAGCAAATAGAATTTAGTTAAAAAACAAGTGCTGTGCAGGACGGCACCGAAACACGCTTCTTGGTGTTGTTTTCTATTCCTAAGGACTCCTGCTTTTTAAAATTCCAATCCACATTCCCATTTGATGAAAACTGAGATGAATTGATTCTTTTCTTTTACGTTTGGAAACCATAGTGTATGTGCTAACTGGTCCTTGGTTTACGAAGAGTGTTAAAAAAAGTCTCAAAAATGCCTCATTTAAGATGATTAGTTACTTTTTCTTCGACAGAAGTCCAGAAGACACCAGCAGATAGCCCGGGGGTCCGTGGAATGTTCCGTGCCACCTGGCAAAGCTTCTTTCTTTGTGGCCATAGTCTTGCTGCTCGTGACAATCTTGAGTGGAAGCTGCTCAAAGGGGGAACTTTCAAACAAAGATTCAAAACAGAAAAGATGGGGTTCGTGAAATTTTCGTTCTTCACCCGAAAAAGGAGAAATCGTTGCTCATTTTAAACGGTACAGTCTTTTGTTTGATCGGTGGATTGATTTGGTCCGCTACAGAGACAAATCTTTTGATGGTTTGTCGTGATTGTTAATTTGTGAGCAAAGCTCCAAGTGTGTCTAAGGATTTAGCTGGTTCTTTTCAAGGAACGATCTTGTAAGCCTGTGAACGAATATGTAAACTCGCTGATCAGTCTCGCGCTGCTAACGGCGAAGCAGTTGGGAAAATCCAATGGCGTTGTATTTGAGGAAAAGTTGCTTCTCCTGGACAATTTATCGCGTCCCAGGAAATCAATTTCAGTCAAGCAGACAGAATGCTTCCAGAGGACATTCTAATTTTTCTCAGAGAGGGTCGCATGACCAAACCCAATTGCTTCGGCGGTTCCTGACTTTTTGCGAGGAACTTCTTTCGCGGAGTCCGGATCGGTCATTTGGACCAGGTTCGTGGTCGTGGACACGTTTAGGGTCGTGGTGGGCGCACTGGGTGTTGCGGATATTCTTGCTGGCTCTGAGGGTTGCAAAGTTCAAAAACGTAATGGAGTGTCATATGTTAAACAGCCACCATGAAACAAGCAAATGTGAGCATACGTACACCAAATCAAAACCAATCAAGGATACCCAGCATGTCTTGGTTTCTGATGGTGATGTCAAGGATTCATACTGAATCCGTCTGTCAATGGATTTGGTTGCACATTACTGAGAGACACTGGTACACTGTGGGTGTACGCAAGGATTTGGTAATGAAGACACGGTACACAAGTTTAACACAGGTGCCGTTCTTTCGGGGGAAGATGAGTCTTCTCTAGGCATGTGTTCTATCTTTGTACCCCTTATTACCAGGTGAGTAAACGCTTGTGTATTGATGTGACCCAGTCACTGATCATTATTTTGGGCAAATCTCGTGATGTTCAACATCTTGTAGCGGTCCGGTGGCTCTTTTGTGCATGTACAGTAAGCACTGCCTGCCAAGAAAAAAAAGAAAGACGATTCCAAAATTATTCATGTACCTACCTTGCCCCAATTGGATGTACCCATGAAAAGTGTTGATACCTACAGGATAGCTGAATTACATTAACCCATTGGTTCAGAAGATCGTTATGACGTGCTGCTGAGCGAGGTGAATGATGTTGTATATGTGCGAAGGAATGATGTGTTGTATGTTTGTTACCCTAGAGAGGTCATGCTTGTGGACAAATGTTGTTCATGACTTTGTTGACACAGTGTTGCAGAAGCACAGGATTCATGTTTTAGGACATGTGGGATAGGAACGTACTCTTCATCGTGTGTTGTCCTCGTTTTTTGCTGGTTGTCAGTGTACATGTTTCTGAATAGTGTCAGTCATGTGATGTTGTCAAAAGACGCACCCCAGGTCGTGTACCATGTGCCCCTTTACAGCGCAGGCCGTCATTACTGAACCGTTCAGTCGTGTTGCATTGATTCTGGTTAGGGACGTTTTGACTCGAAGTGTCAAATTCAGGGTTGTCGGTATGTATGACAGTGGTAGATGTTGCCACTCGGTACCTGAAGGCAGTACCCCTAAGCAGATTGGATACTTATCTGTGACAGAAGCGTTACTCTCAAATTTTTCACGGATGGGTCTTCCCGACCAAATTTGTCTGACTGTGGATACAGCTTGTGTCAGACCCATTAAGACAACTGTCCGGTTACGTTATATTTCTTATGTACTACAATCCCTATCCACCCTCAATCCAATATGGTCTCGTTGAGAGATTTAATGGGACCAGTTACTTTCTATTTCTTCATTGTCTTACAATCCCTAATCACCCTCAACCAATGGTCTCATGAGAGCTTTAATGGAACGTTGCACACCCATGCTGACAAAAAGTGATTATGGAGAGACCCTCTGATTGAGACAGGTCATTCCAGCTTTAAGTTTTGCCTACAGTGAATTACCCAATGGAATAGTAAGTTTTTTCACCATTTGATCTACGTTTTGGACGTTCAACTAGAGGTCCTTAGCATTTTGCTAAGTCATGGTCTGGATCCAGTGTTACCCAAGAGGAAAAAGAATGTGTTTGATTATGTTTTCACCTTTCAAAACAGAATTAGTTATACACACCGTATGCTCCGGAAAAATGATACAAAAGTGCACAGCTCATCAACATTAGCTGCGTGATGCTAAGATGCGTTCATTTTCTGTGGGTGACCTGTTTTTGTGTTGCTACGGATGTAAAAGCAAAATGGTGCTATTTGGAAGGGCCATATGTCATTTTGGAAAATGTGTCTGATGTTAACTGCAAATTGACATGAATGCGGATATCAAGGTGATTCCACATCAATATGCTGAAACTATATTTCGACAGGTTCAAATATAGCAATAACAAACAGCGAGAAAATTGACTCTGATGGTGATATGCATGTATCTGCCTGAACTATGACATTGATGACATATTTACCAGTGGGAATGTGGACTACTTCCAACTATGCTGTTCATTTAAAAGAACTTGAAACATGTGTGGCTCTTGATGAGACTATTGTGCAGATGAGCTCAGTGGGTGGGAGAAAGAATCCAACATAGGATGATATCTGGACAACAACTCAGGCACACACAATTGAGTGAATTGTTACTGATTTCATGGATGTTCTCGCGTATAAACTGGAAATTTCCTGTGGTGAGAGGAACATCATACAACTCAGTTGACACGGATATTCCTGAGTGTTCAGATCATACTTTTACCCTTTGCTAAGAAGAGGTGATTGAAGAGAAGTAAAGGGTGATGCTTGATCTGGGCTGGTAAATGAGAACTACTTCCCATATTGTCCAGTTTGTCTAGGATCCAAACTAGATGGTTCAGTAAGATTTTGTGTCGTTATACAGCACTGAAAAAAGTCAGGTTTTTTTTTTATTAATTCTAAACAATACCTGATGTTGAGGTTTGTTTTGCCAGTTCGTCACAGACCAAGGACTGTCGTTATTACTGGTGGTCTCTGATGATCAGGAATGTGGTTTTAAAGTTGAAACCTATTGCTTGTACTACCATATCTTGTCTGACTTCTTTTAGGCAGTTAAAAAAGAAGGAGAAAAGAAACTGAACAAAAGTAAAACTATGCTGATTCAGATTATGTATGCAAAGTTTATAAAGTAACATGCTGTTGATATTTTTGCATGTGTGTAAGTATATGATGATAATGCTTCTTGACGCCTGGAATATTGATATGTCTGTGTTATTGAACTAATTGACATTGGGTATTTATGCGGACTGTAGTTATGTCTTTGGGGGAAAAATATGTTGCTTTTGGCTTCTTTTTTTTTCATCATGATATGTATTCTGGATGATGTATGTCGGGAACTTAATGTGGTATTTCATTTAATGCTCTGTACTGAGAATTGTCAATACTGTTCTTTTAATTTCAAATTATGATGATACTAAAATTAGATAATGATGCTCCTTCTGTGAAAAAAAAAATTCATGAATCAAATGTTTTTCATCGGAGGTTGGGGTGGTGTCATGACTAGTGATTCGATGTGTGACCGAGAGCAGCGAACGCGGTGTGTGAGATGTTTTTTTTTTGTTTTTGTTTTTTGTCTTCTCAGTCTCCTTCTGTTTGCTGAGGGCACCGTGTTGTGTTTTCAGAAACCAGGACATGAGGAGGTTCTTCAGATGTTAGCTGTTTCTTTCCACTGGAGCCCTAAGGTTCGTGTGCATGTCCAGGTGCGAGTTTGTATTTAGTGTGTTCTTTCAGCGTGGCCTGGATGTCTTGGGCACTGTGGTTGTTTAATCCTAGTTTTGTTTACCGACGTTATATTCTGTGGCGCAGGTGTGTTGTTAGTTACAAGAGGAACACATGGCCTTTCAGTTATACGGAGGGTCATGCTCGCTCCGTAGTGAATTTCTCTCCATAGACACATGGGAATTCCATTCCATTTGCTCATTGCTGGGTCAATTGTGTGTTTCCAGTGTGTTGGGTTCGCAATGTTGTTTTTTTTTTTCATCCCCCTCCCCCGCCCCCAGATGAATCCTGGGAGCAAGCAAAGGAACAAACTCAGGAAAGGAAGGTAGGAACCATCCACAGAGCCTAAAGATCGTTCTTTCAAGTGGTCATGCGGATGGTACATGGACTGTTCAGTAAATCTAACCATGTGTGTTCTTTCTGTGTCATGCCGGATGGTCCAGGGACTGTTCAGTGATAACCCTGTGTAGTAGGGAAAAAAAACACCCACGCAAGTGCTTGAAGCCAGACAGTACACGAAGGAAAATTAGACAAATGTTTCGGCTCTGAACTCGAGGTATTTTAAGGAAGCAGGGCCCATTAGGGTCTTCACTCCTAAGATGACCTTATGCTGCGGTTGTTTCATTCCTGTCACTATCGGGATATGAGTCCGACAATTTGGACAGAATGGATGTTTTAAGGAGTGTCTTTATAGACGTTATCTTGTTGTTTGTTGTCCGGCCCGAGACGGACAAAAGACCATTCTAGTCATCTGGGATCGGGGCAGTGAATGCGTAGATGGCTGTCAGGCCAATCTGCGCCAGGAAAGATCTATAACAGTTTTTGTTTCGGACATGGGCAGGTGGCAGCAGCTGGGAGATCTGTTGACACTGGTCTTCCTGATCACCCTGCGCTGCTCAGCTCAGCAATTCTGTTGCTTTCACAGGTTCTTCACAATTGCGGATGGCTGATCGCCACCATCTCTGTCCTGCGGCAGTCTGCTTCCCATGTTGTGGGGCTGATGTTGACGGCCTTCAGGGAGGATGATTTGAGGCTGTCTTTGAAACGCTTCCTCTGGCCTCCACGAGGAGCGTTTGCCTGTCGCCGTTCGCCAAACAATGTTTCTTTGGGGACAGCGTGGTCTGCATGCAGAGCTACGTGACCTGCCCCCAGCAAAGCTTTTTTTTTTTTTTTTTTTTTTTTTTTTTTTGCGGGGGGGGGGGGGGGGTGGGGGCCCACACCACCAGCGGTGCAATTCCCACGGTGATAATAATTTTGAATGTCACACTTAGATTTCCCTCATATTCCTCTCCCACTTTCCTTCCGCTCTCTCTCTCTCTTCTCTCTCTCTCTCTCTCTCTCTCTCTCCTCTCTCTCTCTCTCTCTCTCTCTCTCTTTGTCCATCTCCCCTCCCCTTCTTTTCGTCACAACTCCCCTCACTGCCACCCCCCTCTCATTTATCTCCCCTTCCTCTCTTTCTCTCGCTCAACTCCCCCCTCCCTCACGTTTCACCTTCTCCCACTTTTTATCTCCCTTTCACATTGTCTGTCTCTCTCGTTTATTTTTACACCACTTTTCCGTTATTTACTGTCTTCTATTCAAATAGGGCACGGAGAAACAAGGAGTCGGCAAAAGGCACATCAAACAATCACAGAATCAAAGTGTAAAAATATTGATGCGCTCCAGTTATTCCTCCTCAGCCCCACTGTCGGGGCCTCTCTCTCTGTTTGCCTCTTTTTTCCCCTTTTTAATTCATTTCTTTCCTTTTTGTAAGCAACATTTTATCCCTTGAAACATTCTGTAGGTACAAATACATGACATCTTTCACACTGACTTTCTCGTTTTCTCAAATCCAGCTCTTTTTCATACTGAACTTTGAATGTGAATAGGAGAGTACCGTATCGAAATTTTCAACGACATCTTAGTTATAAGATTAAGGTGATTGATATATCTGATATTTTGTGCGTTAGCCACTCTTTCCTAATGTCAAGTAAAGCTTCATGTTGGTACCACATGTGAACTTAAACTTCTGCACAATACTATTTTCCTGCACAGGACCAAAAGGTTTGATTTTTATCCGGTCAAAGAAGAAGTGGCTCATTCCCTTCCACTTCACCTTGCAATAGGTACATTTATTATAAGTAGCTAGGCCCTTTTAAACGCAGTATTATCTGATGCGGATAAATATTACGTAGGAGCTTTCAATGAACTTCTACGTTGCTTTCTGGGTTGCTTTGATGGCTAAACTCCAATTATTTCATCCAAGTGTTTTCGAATTTTATTTACCCAAAATTTTTCACAAGAGGGGGTACAGTATAGATCTTGAGTTAAATGAATGCGAAACATCTTTGCTGTTCTCAGGGAGTTATCATTGGAAATAACATATCTTCCTTATGTTCATCAAAAACGTTAACCGGTTGGCCTTAGAAATGATGATACAGCCAGATAACACCATATATGCAGTAAATTTCAGCGGATAGGCCTTAAAGATTTCTTTGAACTCTCTAAATGTAAGAATAAGTTAGTTTGTAGCTATTGTGTATGTTGCGTTATACCTTTTTTTGCCCATTCTGAAATATACACTGACCTGGTAAGTGATACTGTGCCATTATTCCAAAGGATTCCATGCAGATGGTCTTTGATATATATTTATATATATATATATATATATATATTTATATTATATATATTCTTTTATATTATATATATATTATTATATATATATATGGTGAGTATAACTGAAAAGCCTAAAATGATTTTATTACTTACTTACTTAATTACTTACTTACATGATGGTATTGGGTATTTGAGGGCCTTTTTTACATGCTGTTCACCACTTCCTGTTTCAAACTAGATTGGTGCCGTGGCAAGGCAAAAGCTGTCTAGTTGTAACGGGGGGGTCAAATTTGTGTGGCAGACTTTCCAGTGGGCATCCAGTCTTCTTTTTAAAGCACTAATGCCGGGGCCGCTCGCAACACTATATGGCAGACTGTTCATTGTGGACACCCTCGCTGCGCAAGAGTTAGCACGCATGTTAGTCTGCAATGTCCTTTCTCAAGTTTTAGAGAGTTCCCTTAGTGTCTCTACCTTGGTGGAGTGGGAATTGAGGTCTGTCTGTGTCATATACGCCTGCATGACCTTGAAAAGTGTAATCATGTGCCTCTTTTCTGCGGTTGTTCAGGCTTGGCAGCTTCATAAATACTGCTAGGAGATCTGGGATATGATTTTTCTTTCAGGGGGCCAATGAGTTTTGTTGCTCGCCTTTGAACATCCTCCAGATCCACACACAGGTTTTGAATCTTGGCTGCCATACCGCGTGACCATACTCAAGGACTGGCCTCACAAGGGACGTATAGAGTTGGACAAAGGTTTCTGGTGTAAGGTGATCAAAGGACCTTCTGATGACCCCAAGGATTCTATTGGCCTTTGCCGTTGCTTGTGCCACATGGTTCTTGAAACTAAGGTCCTTGTCCACCAACACTCCCAAGTCTCGCTCTACTTCACTCTCTTCCAGTCTAATAGTGCAATCCTCACCCTCAGAGTCTTTGCTGTTCATACAGTATGTTGCCTCTGTTTTAAAAGCTCTCGACCCCTTGAGGAGCAACATTTGTTAAGATCAAGTATTAAAAGGAGTATTAAAAATCTACAAATTTGTTTCAAGCTCTCTTGGCTCTCTTCAGGATGATGTTTGGGTCACCCACCGCCGGTGTTATATAGCGTGTGGGGCCCAGTTGTAACTGTTTTCACGTGCGGGTTAGTTGCACGTGTTTTTTTTATTTTAAGGTTTTCAGGTTGTTGTTCGGGGTGCGTTAACTAACAACGATTTCCATTTGTGCCTGCAGTTGTTTACTATTTCTGTTTTAGTGTTTAAAGTTGCTAAGTGTGGTTTACTAGTAGTAGCCATTTTTCATTTAAACATAGTTGCATCTTTTTGAAATATTACTGTATGGTGATGCCCTTTTTATGATTTTCCAGGCTTTATTATAGCTTATTTTTGCATCTTTAAGTTTCCAAATGTATTTGCTCAGTTCTGTTTAGTTTTTGTATTTTTATTTATTGAATGACAGTTAGTGGTTTGCATATCTGGTTTTGAAGTGGTTTTCAGTAATCCCTATATATGTTTCTTTTTCATTTTCTGATGTCACAGTGGCTTGGAATACAAGATTGTTGAAGAGGCATTTATTGCTTAGGGGGCACTGCTCTTTTTGGTGCGATTGCAAGATTTCCTTTCTTCACCCTTCTTTGCTGTGTTGGTTTTCATTTTGTTGGATGCATCAGTTAGATTTTTGAGGTTGGGTATACATAAATATGATAGTTTGACGGTGTTTTTGTTGAATATTTTAGACAGTTTGTGTTCTTTTGGGAACGATGTTGTTAAGATTTTAAAGAATTCTTTCCCTGTGTTTGTTTTAAGTTTCCCGTCGTATGGGGGGTTGAACCATATGATTTTTCTTTCCTGTTTTTCTTGCTTTTGTTCATTCTGTTATCTGGGTTGTATTGTAGTTTATAATTATAACCACTTTTTGCAGTGCTTCTTGGTATTTTACTGCTGCGATGTTGAATACTCTTTCGTTGCATGACAGATTGGATAGTCTCTTGTTTATGCCATTGGGTATGGTCATTAATACAGATGGTGGATGGTTACTTTTGATGTTTACATAAATAGGTGTGTCGTTAGGTTTCTAGTATGGTTTATGTATGTGATTGTTGAGGTCACGTGTTATGTCTAAGTAGTTCACTACCTTTGTGTTTGCTTCGATGGTGATTTTTAAGTTATGATTTTGGAAGATTTTGCATAGTTCTTTTTTCTTGTTTTCAATGTTTCTTGGGTTGTTGGTTAGTGCAGCAAGGCCATCGTCTCTGTATAGTCCAACTTGCTTTCCAAGTTGTTTCTTGATATTGGACAGCATGAACAGTCCGACCAGTTCGCATGTTTTTGCACCATCATATGATCCCATGGTTACATCAAATGTTGAATTTTTGTTTGTTTTCTTGATCCAGGTTTCATTTTTGCTGTGGTAACGTTTTCTTGGTGTGGAGAATAATCGACAATTCTCATTTCTCTCTTCCTTCAGTCGCACAGCTCTCATCCTTTTATATGTAATCTAAAGAGTTTTCTCACGAAAATACTCGATCATTCGTTTCTAGAATATTCTGCGTATTCGTAAGGTAAACCAATAAAATTACGACAAGCTTATGCGAATGTAAATCGATCAGCTTCTACAACATTCCCGAACTTTCAGTAATGTACTAGCAACTTACAGAGACCTGGTGAGCATTCTAACATAAATTTGAATATTCAAATCACATTGTCAATCGATCCGAACACATAAACTGAATAATTAGACATGCGTTCACTTTACAAATGTTTTAGATGTATCAACAATAGCACTACATTAACCGAAAATGCAATATCTAAAAGCGATAAGTAAAAAGAGGCTTGCAAGTCGTCATTATTGCTATGACGTCTTTCGCAAAATTTCCTCCACTCTTGTCTCCCTTTTAAATTGTAACACTTTCTAAGTATCCTTTCTTTGCAGTAGATTTCATTCTCAGTGCATTAATTATAACTCACATGTTCGTGATTAATTGACAAAAGAGCCGAAAATGAATGCAAGGTGCTCTTTTTGGGACCCCTGTGAGGACAAGTCTCTGCTGTGAGCATAGGACCACAACACATGCATAACATCTGGCACACCCGTAAAGTCTCATCACCAACTTTCGGATGAGAAGGGCAGTTTGGCCTTTGGTATGGATGACACGTTACACACAACATGCACCCTGCGTGAGAAATAGAAGAATGAAGGAAGTGAAGAAATTGAGCGATCGATATTGACCGGATGACATGGGAAACGACTGAATGAAGCCTCGGCAGGCAGCTCTTCAGTCATGACTACCCAGGTAGGCAGCCTGTTGTGTACACGAGAGTGTGGATTGTTAGCGCCTAGAACCTTTAGCAAGGCGATTTATTATGTTATATTACTACTACTACTACTACATACTTCTACTATTATCATTTGTATAGTATTAGTAGTAGTAGTAGTATAGTGTAGTGTAGTACTTATTATCATTATGATTTTAGCAATCACTTACTAACGAACAATATATCTTACTTGACTTAAGTCATATGTATTGTCATTGTAATT
>JAFLJL010001699.1:0-32396 GCA_018398815.1 Conus ventricosus | reverse complement strand
TTTTTTTTTTTTTTTTTTTTTTTTATGACTGGTGAGTTGATTTTTACGTGGTGACAGCCTGATATGGCCCTTTGTGGTCGGCTGGGCTATAAGCAACATTATCTTATCTTATCCTGGTGATTGAGAGGGCCAGCGCTCTCAACACATCACTTTGCTCGGACCTCTCCTAGACAGGGGTACATTTTGGCCCGGGTGTACTAATCGGCCCCCCTTTTTGGGGCTGGGTCAAGACAGACAGCCCCCCCTGCTGGCCAAGTAAACCCTGCAGTGCTCAGCTCTCTGTTCCCGGGAGTTGAGCATGCCAGGGGGGATAGGGTTGGTGTTTCTGTTTGTCTTTATATCCTCCCGAAGCCTGGAAGGGGTCAAGGACATTGATTTCTTGGCCCTGGCCCCTTAGTTGGACTCCAGGTGGGTGGGTAAGGGAGAGATGAATCATCATAAAATTAACTATGGGCTTTTTCAAACACATCCCCCAAAAAAAAGGAAGCCAGCATCCCCTGTTTCAGGGGATTTCGATTCTGACAGCAAATCGGATATGGAGGTACGACAGAAGACATGTTTCTGGGCTTCCTGGCTCGTTATGGAAAGGGAACGGAGCAAGACAGACCCCTTTCAGCCTGAGCCCTTTTGCTATCCAAAAGGGCTTTCAAGGCTTAGCAGGTGACCTGGGTCATCAGGGGTTGAGGAACGGCTCGTTTCTAATTCAATGTAAATCACAGAAACAATCTAAAACAGCTGCTAAAGGGCATACTAAACTAGTGGACGGGGAGTTCAGGGTGACTCCCACAAAAAATTGAATTCATCGAAAGGAGTGATTCGCTGCAGGGATTTATCAGGTGTTTCAGGGCAGAGATCAAAACGGAGCTGGCGTCCCAGGGAGTGACGGAGGTACGCAGGGTGACAGTAAAGAAGGGTGCAGAAGAGTGGACACCAACACCCTCTTTCTGACTTTCTGCAACCCTGTGCTGCCTCCGGTCATCAAAGTCGGCTACCTGATTGTCCGGGTTCAGTTATATGTTCCGTCCCCGTTGAGGTGCTTTCCCATGCCAGAAGTTTGGCCATGTCAGAGACCGTTGTTCTGGGCAGGAGGTGTGCGGTATTTGCTGCAAGCAAACCCATGATGGGCCGTGTAAGATCCGGCACATTGTGCAAACTGCGGTGGCGACCATCCCTCCTCTTCACGAAACTGTCTCTTTGGATTCAGGAATCTGCAATAAAAAAGAGTTAAAACAGAAAAGATTCTCCTTTTTTGAAGCCGGAAACAGGTGTGGGCAGTCAGACGCCGACAGCTTCTTCGTATGCTTCGGCCGTAAAGAAAGTTCCCACAGTTCCTACTCGGTCAGTTGCTGTCAGACTGATGACTTTACGTTTCGAAAACATTGCAAGGGCGAACTGTCAACTCTGATGGAAGCAGGTCCACCAACCTTCCAAACCAAAGTGAATGCCCCCGGTGGAGGCCAAAAATCCGCCACCCCTCAGACTGCCCAACAGTCTACAACATCTGCTGTGGGCAGATTAAAAAACCAGCAATCCCCCTCGAAATCCTCTGTTTCCAGTGCCCGTGCGGGCAAGGGAGTTCAACCCAGTGTGGAGATGGTAGAGATGAGGAAGAAACCTCCACCGTCTCCCAAATCCAGACCACCTTCACCTGTTGGCAAGTCTGCCAGCGGGTCTGAAGACCAACACAGTCCAGTAACAAACCTCAAATAAATTTACACCTTAAGCAACAGACGTTGAAGAGGAGATAAACCTGATCTCTCTCCTTTTCCCCCTTTTGCACCATGGATATACAATATTCCATTGGAATATCCGTGGACTAAATTCCAACTTTGAGGAGCTGCAGCTTCTGTGTCAATTTCTCTAAAACCTTCCGTCGTGGCTCTTCAGGAAAACTCAATTCAAAGCCAGAAGACCTTTACTCTTTCTGGCTTTAATATTCTTTCAAAACCTGCACAACCATCCACGTTGGGACTGTCGGGCGGTGTTGCCCTTCTCCTACACAAAACTTTGCTGTATAGTCCTGTCGCTCTTCTACCTCCCTTCAGGCTGTGGCTGCGAGAGTCACTCTCCACAAGACTGTGACAATCTGTTCCCTTTATCTTCCACCTTCTGTCCCGGTTTGTCGTCAGGACCTTGTCAGTCTGATAAGAGAACTTCCTCGCCCTTTTTTTGCTGTTGGGTGACTTTAACGGTCACAATCCTCTTTGGGGTAGTGTCGGTACGTCATCCAGAGGTCTGCTAATTGAGGAGTCCTTTCGGATTTAGATTTGTGTTGTCTGAACGACGGATCTGAAACTTACCTCCTCTTCCACAGGTTCACTTTCGTGTTTAGATTTGTCGGTTTGTGACCCTGGGCTGGTCCTGGACTATGAGTGGTCTGTCCATGACGATCTGCATGGAAGTGACCATTTCCCTGTCCTTCTACAACCTGTAACAATGAACACGTCTTTGTATCTCAACATCTAAATTATAAGAAAGCAAACTGGGATCTATTTGCAGCCACTAATTTCTATGGAATTCCGGGACACTGATTTTCTTCAGAGTCCGGACCCTGCAGATCACTGACTAACACTGTGTTGGGACTTGCACGATGTGAGACACATTTTACAGCGGAGTCCATGAAGATCCTGTTCGGGGATTCCGCCTGATGTGATCCTTGAGTTTTTGAGAGAGATTCATTTTTCATCTTTTTTAAAATTTTACGGCGAAAGATTTTAACAAGTTTCTGGTGCGTTTGTAGACGATGTCATTTAACGAGATGTGGGGAAATTTGGGTTTTTTTTTTTTTTTTTTTTTTTTTTTTTTTTTAAATGACTGGTGAGTTGAATTTAACGGGGGGACAGCCCTGATATGGCCCTTTGCGGTCGGCTGGCCTATAAGCAACATTATCTTATCTTATCTTATCTTATCTGATTTAAGATTTTACGAAGGAAAGATTTTTAACAGTTTCTGGTGCGTTTCTAATGATGTCATTTAAAGAGATGTGTGAAAGTTTTGTTGTTTTTTTAAGACTGGTGAGTTGATTTTAACGTGGTGACACCCCTGATGTGGCCTTTGCGGTCGGCTGTGCTATAAGCAACATTATCTTATCTTATCTTATCAGGAGGATTGGAACACAGAGACGAATAACAAACTCTTTCAGATCCGTCCAAACCTTAAGGACTTTCTCCCATCCACGTCGGGAGGTCGTAAAGAGGAAACGGTTTTTGTGCCGGCTGCACCCCCGGCCATTCGTTTTTCCCATGCTTACCTTTTTAAAGAGTGAAAAAGCTCCATGGTGCATTCCAGTCATGCGCCCTCACAATGAAACATGTTCTTTAGGTGGGGACTTGCCGATGTGAGACACAAACATTTTGGGCGGGTCATGAAGATCCTGTTCGGGATGTCCCGCCTGATGTGATCCTTGAGTTTTTGAGAGAGATTAACATTTTTCTCTGATTTAAGATTTTACGGAAAAAAGATTTTTAACAAAGTTTTGGTGCGTTTGTAGACGATGTCTTTTAACAAGATGTGTGAAAGTTGTTTTTTTTTTTCTTTTTTTGATGGTGAGTTGATTGTAACGTGGTGACAGCCCTGATATGGCCCTTTGCGGTCGGCTGGGCTATAAGCAACATTATCTTATCTTAGTACCCGATTTTTCCAAGTTTCCGGATCAACCTCCATGGACCTTCCTCACACCAGACATTCGTTTCGATCTTGCAGCTTTCGCAAAGAGTCTCCCAGCTCTTGGTGTACAAGGCTTTGTATGCTGAACTCTGTTCCAAATTCCCATCCTGTAAAAAAAGTTTTAAATGACGGTTCCAAGTCTGAAGATGGAGTGGCCAGTGCAGCCTACTGGCCCGGGGGCTCCTTCTCGATACTTTTGGGAAAACATATTCATTCAAAATGCTTCTGTTTTATTCTGCTGAACTTACTGCTCTGGTAACTGGCTTTGAAGATAATCTCACATTCTTCAAAGAGGGACTTTCTGGTTCTGTCGGATTCGCTGTCAGCTTTGGGGGCCCATAGCTGGCCGCAACCTTCAGCATCCAGAACTTTTACTTTTTTTTGAATTTTTTTAGCAAGTTGAAGGCGGACGGTTAAACATTACTCTTGCTTTGGGGTTTCCCGGTCATGTTGGCACGGCGGGGAACGAAATGGTTGATCGTTTAGCCCCCGAACGCCACAAGAGAGAAACTGTCCAACAAATATAAACCCTGCTCAGATGTGAAACCCAAAATTAACGATTATGTGAGAAAACCTCTGGCAGGAGGACTGGAACACCCCAGAATAACAAACCTTTCAGATCCGTCCAAACCTTAAGGACTTCCTCCCATCTACGTCGGGTGGTCGTAAAGAGGAAACGGTTCTGTGCCGGCTGCACACGGCCATTCGTTTTTTTACCCATTCTTACCTTTTAAAGAGTGAAGAAGCTCCGTGGTGCATTCCATGTCATGCGCCACTCACAATGAACATGTTCTTTTGGGTGTTGGGACTTGCACGATGTGAGACACAAAAATTTTTCAGCGGGTCCCTGAAGATCCTGTTCAGGGAGTCCCGCCTGATGTGATCCTTGAGTTTTTGAGAGAGATTAAACATTTTTCATCTGATTTTAAAATTTTACGGCAGAAAGATTTTTAACAAAGTTTCTGGTGCGTTTGTAGACGATGTCATTTAACGAGATGTGTAAAGTTGTTGTTTTTTTTTTTTTTTTTTAAATGATGTGAGTTGTATTTTTTTTTTAAAAGACTGGTGAGTTGAATGTAACGTGGGGGCAGCCCTGATATGGCCCTTTGCGGTCGGCTGGGTATAAGCAACATTATCTTATCTTAATCTTATCTTATCTGATTAAATTTTACGAAGGAAAGATTTTTAACAAAGTTTCTGGTGCGTTTCTAGATGATGTCATTTAAAGGATATGTGAAAGTTTGTTTTTTTTTTTTTAATGACTGGTGAGTTGATTTTAACGTGGGACAGCCCTGATGTGGCCCTTTGCGGTCGGCTTGTGCTATAAGCAACTTATCTTATCTTATCTTATAGGAGGATTGGAACACAGAGACGAAAAAACAAACTCTTTCAGATCCGTCCAAACCTTAAGGACTTCCTCCCCTCCACGTCGGGAGGTCGATTTAAAAAGTAAACGGTTCTGTGCCGGCTGCACACCGGCCATTCGTATTTTACCCATGCCTACCTTTTAAAGAGTGAAGAAGCTCTGTGGTGCATTCCATGTCATGCGCCACTCACAGTGAAACATGTTTTTTAGAATGTTGGGACTTGCACGATGTGAGACACAAACATTTTACAGCGGAATCCATGAAGATCCTGTTCAGGGATGTCCCGCCTGACGTGATCCTTGAGTTTTTTTAGAGAGATTTAAAATTTTTCATCTGATTAAAATTTTACGGCAGAAAGATTTTTAACAAAGTTTCTGGTGCGTTTTTTAGACGATGTCATTTAACGAGATGTGTGAAGTTGTTTTTTTTTTTTTTTTTGTTTTTTTTTTTGACTGGTGAGTTGATTTAACGTTTGGGGACGCCCTGATATGGCCCTTTGCGGTCGGCTGGGCTATAAACAACATTAAACTTATCTTATCTTATCTTCGGACTTGCACGATGTGAGACACAACATTTTACGGCGGAGTCCATGAAGATCCTGTTCAGGGGGGTCCCGCCTGATGTTTATCCTTGAGTTTTTGAGAGAGATTAACATTTTTTATCTGATTTTAAAATTTTTCGGAAGAAGATTTTTAAAAGAAGTTTCTGGTACGTTTTTCTAGACGATGTCATTTAAAAAGATGTGTGAAAGGTTTTTTTTTTTTTTTTTTAATGACTGGTGAGTTGATTTTAACGTGGTGCAGCCTGATGTGGCCCTTTGCGGTTTGGCTGGGCTATAAGCAACATTATCTATCTTATCTTATCTACCCTTACCTTCTTTTAATCTCCCCCTTCTACACATACACAGAACAACACATATCATACAAACAATTTTGGCTCAGTTACCTAAATTCTGCCACATAATCCCACAGTTTTGTGTAAATTGTTTATTTCACGCAGTGGAAAATTTAATACGACACAAAAATAAAAACAAATGTGAGTCTTTCCAGGGAACTGCCTTAATAACTTACTGATGTTTCCATGAGTACGCCTTTTTACTGCACTGCGTCTTGGGTTCGAAGAGTGGCCATCAGTGATGGCTCATTCCACAAATGAGGCAGTGCGATTCTGTGTGGGCCCCTGTCTCCCGTGGCCCCACATCTTGGGCATGTGTAAGCCCTGGGACAGGACACACCCCCATGCCTTGCCAGTCCTGCCCACACACAGTTGGCATTAAGACACTTAAGTCCAGTTGTGTGCATTTTTAAGTACAATTTTGTTTCTGGGTTCAGCTTGCAAGGATGAAGAAATGCTTGTCTGGTCACCTTTTCCAGCATGAACTTGAGTTTGACAATTATAAAGTTATGAGATTCAGAATAGAAATGGGTTGCATAATATAAAGTAGATTCAACGAAACAACACTAACAACAGCAAACCCTCCGGGGGTTGCGACCTTGTCGTGGCCCTCCGGGGGTTGCGACCTTGTCGTGGTCGGAGGGCTTGCGTGGCCCATTTTCCCCTTGGGTTTTTTTGCTGGCGGGGCATCAATCTTTTAGGATAGGCTGGGTTTTTTTTAACTGCTTCTAGGTCCGAAAAGCCGAGATGCTGTCTGGCCTAAGCATAACGTGGTAAAGTGTTGATCCCCCTGGTGGGGCCCTTCCATGTCAGATAGGCTAAGGTGAGGATCCTGACTAAGAGTAACCCGCCTTTTCCTTTTCTTGTTTTCTGCCTTTATTTGGCCCTTTTCTATCTTCGTCTCCCTTCAAAGTCTTCTTTTCCACACTCCTTTTCTCTCTGTGGTCCCCTTTAAAGATCCACCGTGTTTGCCGTGCGGTGCGACCTGTGTTTGGGGGGGAATGAGATCCTGGTGATTTTAGAGGGGGCCCGCGCTCTCAACACATCACTTTGGCTCGGACCTCTCCTAGACAGGAAGTTACACTTTGGGCCCGGGTGTACTAATTGGCTCCCTTTTTGGGGCTGGGTCAAGACAGGGCAGTTCCCCCGCTGGCCAAGTAAACCCCTGCAGTGCTCAGCTCTCTGTCCCCGGGAGTTGAGCATGATCAGGGGGGATAGGGGTTGGTAGTTTCTGTTTGCGTATATCTCTCCCGAAGCCTGGAAGGGGTCAAGACATTGGTTTCTTGGCCCTGGCCCTTTGTTGGACTCCAAGGTGGGTGGTAAGGGAGAGATGAAACATACTAAACTAAAACATGGCTTTATCAAAAACATCCCCCCCCAAAAGAAGAGAAAAGCGCATCCCCTGTTTCAGGAGACCTTTATTTTTGACAGCGATTCAGATACTGAGGTACGCAGAAGACGGATTCTGGGCTTCCTGGCTCGTGATGGAAGGGACGGAGCAGGACAGACCCTTTCAGCTCTGAGCCCTTTTGCTATTCAAAAGGGCTTTCAAAGGTAAAGCAGGTGACCCCCGGTCCATCAAGGGTTGAGGAATTTCGTTTCTTATTCAGTTTTAATCACCAAAACGATCTGAACAGCTGCTGAAGGCAATGAAACTTGTGGACAGGGAGATCAGGGTAACTCCCCACAAAAAAATTGAATTCATCAAAAGGCGTGATTCGCTGCCCGGGATTTATCGGTGTATCAGAGGCAGAAATTAAGACGGAGCTGGCGTCCCAGGTTGTGACGGAGGTGCGCAGGGTGACGGTAAAGAAGGGTGCAGAAAGAGTGGACACCAACCCCCTCTTTCTGCCCTTTTCTGAAAACCCTGTGCTGCCTCGGTCATCACCCTCCGGGGTTGCGACCTTGTCGTGGTCGGAGGGCTTGCGTGGTCCAGTGATTCCCTTTGGCTTTGCTGGCGGGGGCATCAATACTTTGGATAGGCTGGGTTTTTTTTAAACTGCTTCTAGGTCCGAAAAGCCGAGATGCTGTTGGCCTAAGCATAACGTGGTAAGGAGTTGATGCCCCTGGTAGGGCTTCCCATGTCAGATAGGCTAAGGGTGAGGATCCTGACTAAGAGTAACCCGCCTTTTCTCCTTTTCTTGTTTTCTGCCTTTATTTGGCCTTTTTATCTTCGTCTCCCCCTTTAACCCCCGGGGGTGCAAACCCTTTCCGTGGTCGGAGGGCTTGCACGGTCCGGTGATCCCCTTTGGCTTTGCTGGCGGGGCATCAATACTTGGAGATAGGGTGGTTTTTTTCACACTGCTTTTTAGGCCTGTGAGGTGAAGATGCTGTATGGCCTAAGCGTAAACGTGGTAAGGAGTTGATGCCCCTGGTAGGGCTTCCCATGTCAGATAGGCTAAGGGTGAGGATCCTGACTAAGAGTAACCCGCCTTTCTCCTTTTCTTGTTTTCTGCCTCCTTATTTGGGCCTTTTCTATCTTCGTCTCCCCTTCAAGTCTTCTTTTCCACACTCATTTTCTCTCTGTGGTCTCCTTAAGACGCCGCGTTTGCCGTGCGGTTGCGACCTGTGTCGGAGGGGAATGAGTCCTGGTGATTGAGAGGGCCAGCGCTCTCAACACATCACTTTGGCTCGGACCCTTTCCCAGACAGGGAGTTTCACTTTGGCCCGGGGTTACTAATCGGCCCCCCTTTTTGGGGCTGGTCAAGACAGACAGTCCCCCTGCTGGCCAAGTAAACCCCTGCAGTGCTCAGCTCCTTTTCCCCGGGAGTTGAGCATGATCAGGGGTGATAGGGTTGGTGGTTTTGTTTGTCGAAATATCTCTCCCGAAGCCTGGAAGGGGTCAAGACTTTGATTTCTTGGCCCGGGCCCCCTTTTAGTTGGACTCCAAGGTGGGTGGGTAAGGAGAGATGAATCATCAAAAAATTAACTATGGCTTTTTCAAAAACACATCCCCCCAAAAAAAGGAAGGCAGCATCCCTGTTTCAGGGGATTTCGATTCTGACAGCGAATCGGATATGGAGGTACGAAAAGAAGACAATGTTCTGGGCTTCCTGGCTCGTTATGGAAGGAACGGAGCAAGACAGCCCCTTTCAGCACTGAGCCCTTTTGCTATCCAAAAGGGCTTTCAAGGCTTAGCAGGGGGACCCTCGGTCCATCAAGAGGTTGAGGAACGGTCGTTTCTAATTCAATGTAAATCACGAAACAATCTGAACAGCTGCTGAAGGCAACTAAACTAGTGGACAGGGAGATCAGGGTGACTCCCCAACAATTAAATTCATCGAAAGGAGTGATTCGCTGCAGGGATTTATCAGGTGTTTCAGAGGCAGAGATCAAAACGGAGCTGGCGTCCAGGGAGTGAGGGAAAGGTACGCAGGGTGACAGTAAAGAAGGGTGCAGAAAGAGTGGACCCCAAACACCCTCTTTCTGACATTCTGCAACCCTTTTTGCTGCCTCCGGTCATCAAAGTCGGCTACCTGATTGCCCGGTTCAGTTATATGTTCCGTCCCCGTTGAGGTGCTTCCGATGCCAGAAGTTTGGCCATGTCAGAGACCGTTGTTCTGGGCAGGAGGTGTGCGGTATTTGCTGCAAGGCAAACCCATGATGGGCCGTGTAAAGATCCGGCACATTGTGCAAACTGCGGTGGCGACCATCCCTCCTCTTCACGAAACTGTCCTCTTTGGTTTCGGGAATCTGCAATACAAGAGTTTAAAACAGAAAAGATCCCCTTTTTTGAAGCCCGGAACAGGTTGTGGCAGTCAGACGCTGAAGAGCTTCTTCTTTATGCTTGGGCCGTAAAGAAAGTTCCCCAGTTCCTACTCGGTCAGTCTGCTGTCAGACTGATGACTTTATGTTTTCGAAGACATTGCAAGGAGAACTGTCAACTCTGATGGAAGCAGGTCCACCCTTTCCAAACCAAAGTGAATGCCCTGGTGGAGGCCAAAAATCCGCCACCTCAGACTGCCCAACAGTCTACAACATCTGCTGCTGGGCAGTTTTAAAAAACCAGCAATCCCCCTCGAACTCCTCTGCCCAGTGACCGTGGGGCAAGGGAGTTAAACCCCGTGTGGAGATGAGGAAGAAACCTCCACCGTCTCCCAAATCCGGGACCACCTTCCCCTGTTGGCAAGTCTCCCAGCGGGTCTGAAGACCAACACAGTCCAGTACAAACCTCAAATAAATTTACACCTTTAGCAACAGACGTTGAAGAGGAGATGACCTGATCTCTTCCTTTTCGCCCTCTGCACCATGGAATAATACAATATTCCATTGGAATATCCGTGGACAAAATTTCCCAACTTTGAGGAGCTGCAGCTTCTGTGTCAATCTCTAAACCTTCCGTCGTGGTCTTCAGGAAACTCAAATTCAAACCCAGAAGACCTTTACTCTTTCGGCTTTAATATTCTTTCAAAACCTGCACAAACCATCACGTTGGGACTGTCGGGCGGTTTTGCCCTTCTCCTACACAAACTTTGCTTTTATAGTCCTGTCGCTCTGTCTACCCCCCTTCAGGCTGTGGCTGCAAAGAGTCACTCTCCACAAGACTGTGACAATCTGTTCCCTTTATCTTCCACCTTCTGTCCGGTTTGTCGTCAGGACTTGTCAGTCTGAAAAGAGAACTTCCTCGACCTTTTTGCTGTTGGGTGACCTTAACGGTCACTTCCTCTTTGGGGTAGTGTCGGTACGTCATCCAGAGGTCTGCTAATTGAGGATGTCCTTTCGGATTTAGATTTGTGTTGTCTGAACGACGGATCTGCAACTTCCCTCACTCTTCACAGGTTCACTTTCTTTGTTAGATTTGTCGGTTTGTGACCCTCGCTGGTCCGGGACATGAGTGGTCTGTCCATGACGATCTGCATGGAAAGTGACCATTTTCCCTGCCTTCTACACTGTAACACTGAACACGTCTCTGTATCTCAACATCTAAATTATAAGAAAGCAAACTGGATCTATTTGCAGCCACTATTTCTATGGATTCCGGACACTGATTTTCTTCAGAGTCCGGATCCTGCAGAATCACTGACTAACACTGTGTTGGGACTTGCCGATGTGAGACACAAACATTTTACAGCGGGTCCTTTGAAGATCCTGTTTAGGGAGTCCCGCCTGACTGATCCCTTTAGTTTTTGAGAGAGATTAACATTTTTTTATCTGATTTAAAATTTTACGGCAGAAAGATTTTTAACAAAGGTTTCTGGTGCGTTTGTAGACGATGTCATTTAACGAGATGTGTGACAGTTGGTTTTTTTTTTTTTTTTTTTTTTTTTAAATGGACTGGTGAGTTGATTTTAAAAGTGGTGACAGCCCTGATGTGGCCCTTTGCGGTCGGCTGGCATAAGCAACCCTTATTTATCTTATTTTTATCTTCGAAGAGGGGCTTTCTGGTTCTGTCGGCCCTCCGGGGGGTTTCGACCTTGTCGTGGTCGGATGGCTTGCGCGTCCAGTGATCCCTTAGGCTTTGCTTGGGGGGGCATCAATACTTTGGGGATAGGCTGGTTTTTTCACACTGCTTCTAGGCCTGAGAGGTGCAGATGCTGTTTTGGCCTAAGGTAACGTGGTAAGGAGTTGATGCCCCCGGTAGGGCCTCCCCTGTCAGATAGGCTAAGGGTGAGGATCCTGACTAAGAGTAACCCGCCTTTTCCTTTTCTTGTTTTCTGCCTCCCTTTTTGGCCCTTTTCTATCTTCGTCTCCCCTTCAAGTTTCTTTCCCACACTCCTTTTCTCTCTGTGGTCTCCTTAAAATCGCCGCGTTTGCCGTGCGGTTTCGACCTGTGTCGGAGGGGAATGAGATCCCGGTGATTGAGAGGGCCAGCGCTCTCAACACATCCTTTGGCTCGGACCCCCTCCTAGACAGGGGGTACACTTTGGCCCGGGTGTACTAATCGGCTCCCCTTTTTGGGGCTGGGTCAAGCAGACAGTCCCCCTGCTGGCCAAGTAACCCCTGCAGTGCCAGCTCTCTGTTCCCGGGAGTTGAGCATGATCAGGGGTGATAGGGGTTTTGGGTTTCTTTGCTTGTCGTATGCCCCTCCCGAAGCCTGGAAGGGGTCAAGACATTGGGTTTTTGCCCTGGCCCTTAGTTGGACTCCAAGGTGGGTGGGTAAGGGAGGGATGAATCACAAAAAACTCAAAATTTTGGGTCTTTCAAAAAACTACCCCCCCCCCCCCCAAAGGAAGAGGAAGGGAGTATCCCCTATTTTTCAGGGGAATTTGAAACAGACAGTGATTCTGACAGTGAGGTAAGACAGAGGACAGGTTTCTGGGCTTCCTGGCTCGTGGTGGAAGGGACAGAGCAGGAAAGACCCCTTTCAGCTCTGGCCCTTTTGCTGTCCAAAGGCTTTCATGGTTTTAGCAGGTGAAACCTAGGTCCTAAAAGGTTGAGGAATGGTTCGTTTCTTATTCAATGTCGATCACAGAAACATCTGAACAGCTGTTGAAAGCAATAAAACTAGTGGATAGGGGAGATCAGGGTGACTCCCATAAACAGTTGAATTCGTCAAAAGGTGTGATTCGCTGTCGAGAGTTAGCAGGGTCTCGAAGCGAGATCAAAAAAAAGAACTGGCGTCCCAGGGTGTGACGGAGGTGCGCAGGGTGGGCGGTAAAGAAAGGTTTTAGAGAGAGTGGCCACCAACACCCTCTTTCTGACCCTTTGCAACCCCGTGCTGCCCCCCGGTCATCAAAGTTGGTTACCTGAACGTTCGTGTGCGCTGTATGTGCCGTCCCCATTGAGGTGCTTCAGGTGCCCGAGGTTTGTCCATGTCAGGGACCGCTGTTCTGGGCAGGGGGTGTGTGGTATTTGCTGCAAGGCAACCCATGATGGGCCGTGCAAAGATCCGGCACATTGTGCCCAATGCGGTGGCGACCATCCCTCCTCTTCCACGAAACTGTCCTCTTTGGATTCAAGAATCTGCTATCCAACGTGTCAAAACGGAAAAGAAGATCTCCTTTTTAAGCCCGGAACAGGTTGTGGGCAGTCAGGGCGCCAGCAGCTTCTTCCTATGCTTCGGCTGTAAAGAAAATTCCCACAGTTTTACTAGGTCAATCTGCTGTCAGACTGATGAATTTTACTTTTTTGAAAACGTTGCAAGTACGATCTGTCAACTCTGGTGGAAGCAGGGTCCACCCCCTTCCAACCCAGGGTGACTGCTCCTGGTGGAGGCAAAAAATCCGCCACCCCTCAGACTGCCCAGCAGTTTTACAACATCTGCTGCTGGGCAGATTAAAAAACCAGCAGTCCCCCCTTGAACTCCTCTGTCCAGTGCCCGTGCGGGGAAGGGAGTTCAACCCAGTGTGGAAATGGTGGAGATGAGGAAAAACCTCCGCCATCTCCCAAATCCAGACCTACTTCACCTGTTGCAAGTCTGCCAGCAGGTCTGAAGATAGTCCAGTGAAATTAAGCACAGATTTTACAGCTTTAGCAGCAGATGTTGAGGAGGAGTGACCTGATCTCTCTCCTTTTCGCCTCTGCACCATGGATAGTACAATATTACATTGGAATCCGTGGATTAAATTCCAACTTTGGGAGCTGCGCTTCTGTGTCAGTCTATAAAAACCCTTCCGTCGTGGTCTTTTAGGAAAAATCAAATTCAAAGCCAGAAGACCTTTACTCTTTCTGGCTTTAATTTCTTTCAAAACCTGCACAACCATCCATGTTGGGACTGTCGGGCGGTGTTGCCCTTCTCCTACACAAAACTTTGCTGTATTAGTCCTGTCGCTTGTCTACCTCGCTTCAGGCTATAGCTTCGAGAGTCCTTCCACAAGACTGTGACCATCTGTTCTCTTTATTACCTCCTTCTGTCCCGGTTTGTCGTCAGGACCTTGTCAGTCTGATAGGAGAACTTCCTCGTGTTTTTTGCTGTTGGGTGACTTTAACGGTCACAATCCTCTTTGGGGGGAGTGTCAGTACGTCATCCAGAGGTCTGCTAATTGAGGTTTTCCTTTCGGATTTGATTTGTGTTGTTTGAACGACGGTTCTGCAACTTCCTCCCTCTTCCACAGGTTCACTTTCGTGTTTAGATTTGTCGGTTTGTGACCCCTCACTGGTCCTGGACTATGAGTGGTCTGTCCATGACGATCTGCACGGAAGTGACCATTTCCCTGTCCTTCTACAACTGTAAAAAAACGAACACGTCTCTGTCTCTCAACATTTAAATTATAAAAAAGCAAACTGGGGTCTATTTGCAGCCACTTTCAAAGAATTCCAAGAAGTTGATTTTCTTCAGAGTCCGGACCCAGCTGAATCACTGACTAACACTGTGATCAAGTGTGCTAAAGCTTGTATTCCAGTGTTTTTCCGATAAACTTCAAATGCCAAAAACACCCTGGTTGATTCAGACTGCCAACAAATTTCCAAAGTTAGAAAACGGGGTCGCGTCAGGTGTACCAACGACCTTCGGGTCCCAACGCTCGAGCCCATCAGAAACTCCGTGCCAAATCGAGACACACTTTTAAAATCAGTAAACGTCGCTCATGTGGAAACTCGAAACCGATGGCCTTTTGGCGAAAGAACAGTGTGGTTTCCGCAAAAAATCGTAGTACAGTTGACCATTTGTTCGTCTGGAATTTTACACTTAGGAACGCTTTTTTTAAACAGACAGCACGCAGTGGCAATTTTCTTCGATTTGGAGAAGGCCTACGTTACCACCTGGAAGTCGGGTTTACTTCATGATCTCCACGATTGGGTTTTCGAGGTCATCTTCCGCTTTTATTCAAATTTTTTGGGCCCAGAAACGACAGTTTCAGGTCCGGGTTGGCACCCACCTCCCCTTGTGTCCACGAGCAGGAGTTGGGTGTTCCACAGGGAGATACTATCTCCTGCCCTCTTTGTATTAAGATCACAACATTGTGAAATCAGTTCGCAGGGTTCAGACTGCTCATTGTTTGTGGATGATTTCGTTTGTCTACGCAACTGGAAGCCTGTACCCGAGTGTCCAGCGCAGGCTCCAGCTTTGCGTAGATAAAATCCATCGGTGGGCGGATGGAAAACGGTTTCACCTTTTCTGCTACAAAAACCCAGTGTATTCACATCCAAAATTTCCGTCAGTTTTTTCCAGATCCGGGAACTTCAAGTAGGGAAATCTCCCATTCCAGCTGTTAAAGAGGCCAAATTTCTGGGGTCATTTTTGACCAAAAACTTAACTTTCTCAGCCAAAATTAAAAACCTCAAAACTGCTTGCCAAAGGCACTGAATTTTCTGCGGGTCGTAGCACACACCGACTGGGGCGCCTGATAAGAAACTTTGTTGCACCTCTACAGACCCCTGGTCCGTTCCAAATGGACTACGGTTGTGCTGTTTTACGGCTCCGCAAGATCATCTTACCCCAAACTCTTTGGACCCTATCCACCATCAAGGGCTTCGTCTCTGTCTTGGAGCGTTCCGCACCACCCTGTGTACAGCCTGTACGCAGAGGCAGGTGAACCTTCACTGTCCAACCGCAGGCTGAAACTGTCTTTGAATTATTACATCCGATGTTCTCAGAACCCCAGAATCCTGCCTATGGGCTGTGTTTTTGACCCTCCGTTCCAAAGTAAGTTTGAAAAAAAACCCGAAATGTATTTTTTTTTTTTTTTTTTTTTTTTTTTTTTTTTTTTTTTTTTTTTATTGACTGGTGGTTGATTTTTAAAGTGGTGACAGCCCTATATGGCCCTTGCGGTCGGCTGGGCATAAGCAACATAAACTTTATCTTATCTTATTCCGCCGTTTGGGCTTCGTATGCAGCCTTACGTGGGAATGCAGGGATAGACCTTGGAGTAGTTTCGATTTTTCCAAGTTCCGGGTCAACCTCCATGGACCCTTTTTCACACCAGAGATTCGTTTTGATCTCGCAGCTTTCCGTAAGGAGTCTACCAGCTCTCTGGCGTTTCAAGGCTTTGTATGCCGAGCTCTGTTCCAATTCTCATCCTATCAAAAAGTTTTCACTGACGGTTCCAAGTCTGAGGATGGGTGGCCTGTGCAGCCTCTGCCCTGGGGCTCCTTCTCGATACTGTTGGAACATATCCATTCAGATGCTTCTGTCTATTCTGCTGAACTTACTGCTCTGGTACTGGCTTTGAAGATTTAATCTCACATTCTTCAAAGAGGGACTTTCTGGTTCTGTCGGATTCGCTGTCAGCTTTGGAAGCCATAGCTGGCCCCAAACCCTTTAGCATCCAGAACTTTTTCATTTCTTTTAACTTTTTAGCAAGTTGAAAGCGGACGTTACAACATTACTCTTGCTTGGGTTCCTGGTCAATGTTGGCATCGGCGGGAACGAAATGGTTGATCGTTTAGCCAAGAACGCCCCAAGAGAGAAACTGTCCAACATTTATATCCCCTGTTCAGATGTGAAACCCAAAATTAACGATTATGTGAGAGACCTCTGGCAGGAGGATTGGAACACACAGACGAGTAACAAACTCTTTTAGATCCGTCCAACCCTTAAGGACTTCCTCCCATCCACGTCGGGAGGTCGTAAAGAGGAAACGGTTCTGTGCCGGCCCGCACACCGGCCATTCGTTTTTCCCATTCCCACCTTTTAAAGAGTGAAGAAGCTCCGTGGTGCATTCCATGTCATGCGCCACTCACAATGAACATGTTTTTTTAGAGTGTTGGGACTTGCACGATGTGAGACACCCAAACATTTACGGCGGAGTCCATGAAGATCCTGTTCAGGGGTGTTCCGCCTGATGTGATCCTCGAGTTTTGAGAGAGATTAACATTTTTCATCTGATTTAAATTTTACGGCAGAAAGATTTTTAACAAAGTTTCTGGTGCGTTTGTAGGGCGATGTCATTTAAAAAGATGTGTGAAAGGTTGGTTTTTTTTTTTTTTTTTTTTTTTTTAAATGACTGGTGCGTTGATTTTAACGTGGTGACGCCCTGATATGGCCCTCTGCGGTCGGCTGGGCTATAGCAACATTATCTTATCTTATCTTTTGCTCCAGGCTGACATCGAAAACTTCGAAGAAAAAAGTGTGGAACATCATTAAGAAAATCAAAGGGAAGAACACCTGTCCCCCTGTGAACCATCTAATTTTTCAGACTTTAATAACGGAAAAAAAAGCAGTTGCAATCTCTTGCTTCAACCATTGAAAAGAATTCCCCCTCTTCAAAAAATCACCCCCTTTTGTCAAAAATAAACCCCCCTTAAAGAAAAATCCCCCCTGCAACTTTTCGTAGAAAAAGGGAAAGACTAAAATCTTCCTTTCCTTTAAAACGAGCTAAAATCTGCCTTACTTTCTTGCAGCATTTCCCCAGGTATAGATGCATCCTTTATCAACTTTTTAAAACCCCCTCCGGGGGTTGAAAACCTTGCCGTGGTCGGAGGGCTTGCGTGGCCCTGTGTTTTTTAGGCTTTGCTGAGGGGGGCATCAAAACTCGTAGATTTTAGTTGTGAACATGCTAGGCCGATAGAAAAGTTGCTGACTGCCAACATTACGGGGTGGGAAATTTGATCCCCGTAGGGTCCTCCCATGTCAGATAGTTAGGGTGACCCCCAGACAATAGAAACCCACCTTTTTCCTTTCTGTTTTCTGCCTTTCTTAAGGGTTCTTTTTCTTTTCTTCGTTCCCCTTCAATCTTTTTTTTCCACACCCCTTTTTCTCTCTGGGTCTCCTTTAAAGATCCCCGGTTGGCCCGGGCGCCTGTGTCGGAGGGGGAATGAGATCGGTGATTGAGGGGCCAGCGCTTCAACACATCACTTTGGCTGGGACCTCCCCTAGCAGGGAGTACATTTTGGGCCCGGGGGTGTACTAATCGCCCCCCTTCTTGGGGCTGGGTAAAAACGGATTTCTGGGGCTGGCCAAAGAAAACCCCCTTGTAGTGTCGCTCTCTGTTCCCGGGGGTTGGGCATATCGGGGGGATGGGTTGGTGGTTTTTGTCTTTTGTATATTCCCCCCGAAGCCGGGAAGGGGGTAAGACATGATTCTTGGCCCGGGCCCCCTTGTGGACTCCAAGGTGGGTGGGTGGGGAGGGATAAAATAATAAAACCAGGCTTTTTAAAAAATTTTACCCCCCCCCCCCCCCAAAAGGAAGGAAGGCAGATCCCCTTTTTTCAGAGGATTTCAAACGCAGCGTTTCTTTTTCTGGGGTCGACAGAAGACAGGTTTTGGGCTTCCTGGCTCGTGATGGAAGGGGGGAGCGGAAAGACCCCTTTCATCCTGACCCCTTTTGCCATCCAAAAGGGCTTAAGCGCGGTGCCCTCAGTCCTCAAAAGGTTGAGGAATGGTCATTTTTTAATTGGGGTCGTAAAAAAAGCAATTAACACTGTTGAGAGCAAAAAAGTAGGGAAAGGGGAGATCGGGGTGACTCCTCTAAACATTTAAATTCGTCAAAAATTTGTGATTCGCTGCAGAGATCTTCGGGGGCTCAGGGGCAGAAATCAGACGGACTGGCGTCCAAGGTGTGCGGGGTGCCAGGGTGAGGGTAAAGAAAGGTTAGGAGAGTGGACCCAAAAACCCTCTTTCGGTTTCTGCCCCCCTGTGCTGCCCCCCGGTCATCAAAGTCGGTTCCCAAAAAGTTTGTTCAGCTGATGTGCCACCCCCGTTGAGTGTTTTCCGAGCCGATTTTGGCCAGGGTTCAGAGACCGCTTTTTCGGGCAGGGGTGTGCGGGTTTCTGAAAGGGCGACTCGAGGGGCCGGCAAGCCGGCACATTGTGTAACTGCGGTGGCGACCATCCCTCCTTTAAAGAAACTTTCCCTCGGATTCGGGAATCCACAATTCAAAAATTTAAAAACCAAAAAGAAAATCTTTTTTTTGGGGCCCCAAAAGGGTTGTGGGCGTGGGACGCCCACAGCATCTTCATATCTTCGGCCGTAAAGAAATCTCCACCGGCAGTTGCTGCTAAATATAAATTTTTCCTTTTCAAAGACACGCAAGGAAACTGTCAGCTCGGGTGGAAGCAGGTCCACAACCTCCCAACCCCAGTGAACCCCCCTGGTGGAGAAAAAATCCGCCCCCCCCTCAGATCCCCAGCATCTACAACATCTGCTGGGGGCAGATTAAAAACCAGCCCCCGAAAACTCGTTTTTCCTCGCCCGTGCCCGTGGGGGAAAGGAGTTAACCAGTGTGGAGAGGGTGGGATGGGAAAGAAACCTCCCCACCCCCAAAAATCCAACCTCCCCCTCTCCAAACTCCAGGCCTTTGTCACCTGGGGGAAGCCCCAGCAGGCCCAAAGCCACCACAGCCCCAGTGAAACTAATAAAAAAATTCGCCCCATTAAAAGCGGAACTTAAAGAGGAGATACTGATTTCTCTCCTTTTCCCTCTGCCCATGGATAGTAAAATATTCCATGGAATTTCCCTTCAAATTTTCCAAACTTCGAGGAGCTGCAGTTTTCTGGTCATCTCAAAAACCCTTCCGTGTGGCTTTCAAAAAATCTTCAAAGCCAGAAGACTTACTCTTTTGGGTTTTAAATTTCTTTCAAACCTGCAAAACCCTTCCCACTTTGGGGGACTGTCGGGCGGTGTTCCCCTTCTCCTTCACAAAACTTTTTGTTGCCCCTTTCGTCTGTACCCCCTTCGGGCTGTGCTGCGGGGTTCCTTCCAAAAGACTGTCAAAATTTTTCCCTTTTTTACCCCCATTGTCCGGTTTTTGTCGTCAGGCCTTGTGTCTGTTGGGGGAATTCCTCGCCCCTTTTTTGCTGTTGGGTGATTTAACGGTCACAACCCTCTTTGGGGTAGTCCGGTTCGTCATCAGGGTCTGCTGTTTGAGGTTTCCCTTTGGTTTGGTTTTGGTGTTTGAACGCGGATCTGAAACTTACCTCCATTTTCGGTTCCTTTGGTTTTGTTTTGTCGGTTTGTCCCCCGCGGGCCCTAGATTTAAAATGGTTGCCCATGACGATCTGCAGGGAAGTGGCCTTTCCCTTCCTTCAAAACCCTTAATAATGAACACGTCTCTTTTTCCTCAGCAAAAAAATTTTTAAAGAAAGCAAATGGGATTTTTTGCGCCACTGTTTTAAGGATTTCCAGGACACTGATTTTTTCAGAGTCCTGCCCCAGCGGGAATCAGATAACACTTGATTAAATGTGCAAAGGCCTGTATTCTGTCTTCCGATAAACTTCAATCCCAAAAAACCCTTTTTCGTTTTCAAATGCCAAAAATTTCAAAGTTAAAAAAACGGGCTCAGACGGGGATCCAACGACCTTCGGGTCCCAATGCTCGGCATCAGAAACTCCGTGCTAATAAGCACATTTTTAAAATCGTAAACTCGGCCCTGGAGAAGTTTGCTCCGGGCCCTGACATCAAAATTTCCCAAAAAAAAGGTGGAAATTTCTTTAAAGAAAATCAAAGGGAAAACACCGTCCCACTGTAAACCTTTAAAATTTTCGGTTTCTTTAATAAAAGAGAAAGAGTTGCTAATCTGTTTGCTTAACCATTGAAAAAATTCCTCCTCTCTATAAATCAGTCACTTTTTGTCAAAAACAAAGCCCTAAAAAAAAAAATCACCTGAAAACTTTCATGTCAACAGGGAAGATACAACTTCCTTTCACTTTAAAACGACTAAAATCTGTTTTCTCTCTTCAGCGTTTCCTCTCCGTATTGGACATTTTTTATAATATTGAAACTCTTCGCAAAAAGGTCTAAATCCTGTACAGGTATAAACCACGGTGGATAAGGGTTTTGCTTTCCACCCTTTTGGCGGAAACCCCTCTTATTCCCCCCCCCAAAACTGAAAAGTTTTTTTCTAACCCATCCAACTACCCCCCATGTTGCCACTGTGTCTGAAATTTGAGGGGAAAAAAGGTAAATGCTAGGTTTGTGGAAATCAAAACCCGAGGGCCTTTGGCGAAAGAACATTTGGGGTTTTCCGAAAAACGTAGTACAGTTGCCCATTTTGGATTCGTTGGAATTACATTAGAAGCTTTTTAAACAGACAGCTGCAGGGGAAATTTTTTCTTCGATTGGAAAAGGGCCTACGATACCACCTGGAAGTCAGGGATCTTCATGATCTCCACGTTGGTTTTCGAGGTCATCTTCTTTTTTTTAAAAATTTTTGGCAAAACGACAGTTTCGGTCCGGGGGCACCACTCTCTCGTTTCCCCAGGGGAAGGGGGGGTTTTTTGGGGGTTTTCCCCGGGGAATACTGTCTCCTCCCTTTTATATTAAAAATCAAACATTGTGAAATCGTTCAGCAGGGTTAGCTGTCATTTTTTGTGGAGTTTTCGCTTTCAAAACTGGACCTGTCCCGGTGTCCAGCCGGTCCACTTTGGTGATAAAATCCATCGAGGGGGATGAAGGGTTTCCCTTTTCCCCAACAAAGACGCATGTATTCACTTCCATAATTTCCTCATTTTTCCAGTCCTAAACTTCAAGTGGGGGAAAATCTCCTTTCCACTTTTTACGGGCCAAATTTCTGGGGTCTTTTTGCCAAAAAAAATTTTCTCAGCCACATAAAAAAACCTAAAAACTTTTGCCAAAAGCTTGAATATTTGGGGGTCTAGCCCCACCCGACTGGGCGCTGAAAGAAAACTTTTGCTGCACCTTCAGACCCCGGGTTTTCCGCCCAAAATGGACTAGGGTTTGGGCTGTCTAGGGCTCCGCAAGACCCTCTTACTCAAACTTTTGGCCCCCTTTCCCCCTAAAGGGCTTCGTCTCTGTCTTGGAGCTTTCCCCGCACCCCCCCTGTGTACGCCTTACCGAGGGGGACAAACCTTCTTTGTCCACCGCAGGCTAAACTGTCTTTAAAAAATATCCAAATTTTTTGCCCCGCAGAATCCGCCTAGACTGGTCTTTGACCTCCATTCCAAAAGTAAGTTTGAAAACAACCCTAAATTTTTCCGACTTTTGGTCTTCGATGCACCTACTGGGGGAATGCGGTCTGACCTGGGGGTAGTTTCCCATTTTTTCCCAAATTTTTGGATCAACCTCGGGACCCTTTTTTCCCCAGGATTGTTTCGTCTTGGCTTTTTTGCAAAGAGTCTACAGCTCTCTGGGTACAAGGCATTTTATGCTGAGCTCGTTCGAAAATTCCCCTCCATCAAAAAGTTTTCACTGAGGTTCCAAGTCTGAGGATGGGTGGCGTGCAGCCTACGCCCCGGGGGGCCCCTTTTCAGTACTGTTGGAACTTTTACATTTTAGATGCTTCTGTCTTTTGTGAACTTACTGCTTGGTTCTGGCCCTTTTTTTAAAATAATCTACATTCTTCAAGGGGACTTTTGGTTCTGTCGGTTTTGCTGTCAGCTTTTGGGGGCCAAGTGGCCGCAACCTTTAGCATCCCGAATTTTAATTTTTTTGAACTTTTTAGCAAGTTGAAGGGGGCGGGGTTTCAACATTCTCTTGTGGTTCCGGCCATGTTGGTCCGGGGGGAACGAAAAAGGGTTATCGTTTAGCCCCGAACGCCACAAAAGGGGGAAACGTCCAAAACTTATATTCCCTGCCGGTGAAACCCAAAATTTAAAAGATTATGGGACAGACCTCGGCAGGGGGATTGGAAAAAACGACAAAAACAAAAATCTTTCGATCCCTCCAAACCTTAGGGGTTTTCCCCCCACCACGTCGGGAGGTCGTAAAAGGAAACATTTGTGCCGGCTGCACACCGGCCATTTGTATTTTCCTGTTACCTTTAAAGGTGAAGAACTCGTGGTCATTCCATGTCATGCGCCCCTCACAATGAACTGTTCTTTTTAGTGTTGGGGCTTGCCGTGTGAGCCAAACTTTTTTCGCGGAAATCCCTGAAGATTTTTTCGGCAGAAAAAATTTTTTAAAAAAGTTTTGGTGCGTTTCTAGACGAGTCTTTAACGAGATGTATGAAGGTTTTTTTTTTTTTTTTTTTTTTTTTTTAAAAATATATGATGGGGAGTTATTTTAAAAGTGGTGCAGCCCCGATAGGCCCTTGCGGCGGGTGGGCTTAAGCAACATTATCTTATCTTATCTATAATAAAACAAAAATTCCCAAAACCAAAGACTTTATCTTCTGGTTTTAATATTCTTTCAAACCTGCACAACCCTCCACTTTTGGGCTGTCGGCGGTGTTTCCCTTCTCCTAACAAAACTTTGGTTTTTTAGTCCTGTCCTCTGTTACCTCCCCTTTAGGCTGTATGCGAGAGTCACTCTCCCCAAAAACTGGACAATCGTTCCCTTTTTCCTCACCTTTGTCCCCGGTTTTCGTCGGCCCAGTCGTTGATGAAATTCCTCGACCTTTTTTTCTGTTGGGTACTTTTAAAGGGGATAATCCTCTTTTGGGGGAGTGCCATACGTCATCAGAGGTTTGCTAATTGAGGGTGTCTTTTCAGATTTTGGGTTTTTGGTTTTGAAAACGGATCTGCAAATTTTCTCCACTTTCCAAGGTTCACTTTCGGCTTTTATTTGTTGGGTTTTTGACCCCTCCTGGTCTGGTATGAGTGGTCTGTCCTGCGTCTTTACGGAAAGTGACCCTTTCCCCGTTCTTTTAAGCCCCTATTAACTGAAACCCCTGTCTCTCAACATCTCAATTTATAAGAAAGCAAACTGGTCTATTTGCAAACCCCTATTTCAAAAGAATTCCAGGCACTGATTTTTTTTAGAGTCCGACCCGCAGAATCATGACTAACACCGTATCAAAGGGGCTAAAGCTGTTTTTAGTGTCTTCTGATAAACTCCAAATGCCAAAAAAAACCCGGTTTAATTTAGACTGCCAACAATTTCAAAAATTCGAAAAAAGGCTCAGGGGGTTTTTACCATCGACCTTCAGGTCCCAACGCTAGAGCCCATCAGAAACTCCGGCAAACGAACACCTTTTAAAATCATAAACGGGGGGTCCGGAGAAAAATTCTGCTCCGGCTGACATCTAAAACTTCCAAAAAAAAGTTGGAACATCATTAGAAAAACAAAGGGAAAAACCCAACCCCTCATTCATCCTTGAAACTTGCGATGGTCGATCCCGGACAAACAAGCTTTGCCCAAACTGTTGGCCTCCCCCCCCCAACAGAAATCCTCTTTTTCAAATAAAACTGCAGTCTTTTTAAGAAACAAAGAGGTTAGAGAGAAATCCCATACAAATTTTAATCGCAACCTGAAACCCATAATCTTCCTTTTTTCAATCGTTGAACTCAAAACACCTTACAAAACCCCACGATTTGCCCCCGGGCCCCGGGGGACATTCATTATCGGGTTTTGAACATTTCGGAAACTGTCTCCAACTCTTCTCCATTAAAACCATTTTTGGACCAAGGGTCCTTTCCGCCTCTGGGGAAAGCCTGATTTCCCATTCAAAGCCTGGAAAGGAAAACCCCTTCCACCTAATAGCCCAATCGCTCTGACCCTGCCTCTGTAAACGGGTGGAAAAGTGGTCACTCCCGTCTGATGGGGAAGCTGGAAACCGTTTGGGCTTTGGCCAGTGAACATGCGGTTTCCGGAAGTACCCCTCGAGGTTGACCATCTAATCCGTCGGGAAACCCCCATCCCAATGCCCTTTTTTTAAAAAAGCAGCCTGGTCGTATCTTTTTTACCCCAAAAGGGTTACGACACCACGTGGAAAGCGGATCCTCATGGACCTGCAGGGCTTGGTTTTGGGGTCCATGCCCCTGTTATTTTTAAAATTTTTAGCCCATGACAGTTCCCGGGCGTGTTGCACCACACTCTCGACACCTGGGAGGAGTTGGGTTTCCTCAGGGGGGCATCCTTTTTCCCCCCCCTTTTCGCATTAAAATAAATGAATTGTTCAATGGGAAGAAGGGGCCCGAGCCTCTCTGTTTGTTGAGACTTTGCGCTGTATGCAGTTGGGGCTTCTTACCACAGTGTACAGCTCGCTCCAACTTTGCGTCAAAAAAATCCACATGGGCCGGGAAAAGGGGTTTTCCTTCTCCCGACCAAACTCAGTTTAATTTTTTTTCCAAAATTTTGTCATTCAAATTTCCGGTCAACTCCCTGGACTTTTTTACACCAAGATTTGTTTGATTGAGCTTTCCGTAAAGGGGTCTAAGCTCTCTGGCGTACAAGGCTTTGTTTGCGACCCCTGTTCGAAATTCCCTTTCCCATCAAAAAATTTTTTATGCGGTTCCAATCTGAATGGAGTGGCCGTGCAGCCCACTGCCCCGGGGTTTCCCTTTTCAGTACGTTGGAAAAAATCCCTTCCGATGCTTCTGTTATTCTGGAACTTACTGCTCTGGTACTGGCTTTGAAGTAAACTCACATTCTTTTTAAAAAGGGGGCCCCTTTGGTTCTGTCGGTTCGTGTCATTTTTAAGCCCTAGCTGGCCCAACCTTTAGATCCAAACTTTTTTCATTCTTTGAATTTTTAGCAAGTTGAAAGCGGACGGGTTTCAAAATTACTCTTGCTTGGGTTTTGGTCATGTTGGCACGGCGGGAACGAAAAAGGGGGTTTGTTTGCCAAGAACGCCCCAAGAGAGGGAAACTGTCCAAATTTATATCCCTTTTCAGATGTGAAACCCAAATTTTTAAAGGGTTATTTGGGGAACCTCTGGCAGGGGATTTGGGAAAACACAGAGATAACAAACTCTTTCAATCCGTCCAAACCCTTTGGACTTCCTCCCCCCCCGTGGGAGGTCGTAAAGAGAAACGTTTTTGTCCCGGGTCACACCGGGCCCTTCTATTTTTTCCCCTGTTACCTTTTAAAGAGGAAGAAGCCCCTGGTGCATTCCATGTCATGCGCCCCCACAATGAAACATGTTCTTTAGGGGTTGGGACTTTCCCATGGGAGACCAAAAATTTACAGGGAGTCCATGAAAACCTGTTAGGGATGTCCCGCCTGATGGTCCTTGAGTTTTTTTAGAGAGATTATATTTTTTCGATTTAAGATTTTTTCGGGAAAAAGATTTTTAACAAAATTTTGGTGCGTTTGTAACGATGTCATTTAACGGAGGGGGTTTAAAATTTTTTTTTTTTTTTTTTTTTTTTTTTTTTTAAAGACTGGGGAGTTGATTTTAACATGGGACACCCTGATGGGCCCCCCTGCGGGCGGCTGGGGTATAACAAAAATTATCTTATCATATATCCTGAAAATTTTTCTGACAAGTCCACCATTCCATTGTAAAAAAAGCCAAATTCCCGGGGGTTATTTTTGACCAAAAACTCAAATTTTTTTCACCACATCAAAAACCTCAAAATTTTGCGAAACTTGAATATTCTCGGGTCGTAGCGCACACCCCAGGGGCGCTGATAAGAAAATTTGCTGCACTCTACAGGCCTTGGTCCCCTTCCAAACTAGACAGGTTTTGCCGTGTTCGGGTCTGCAAGACCCCCTTACTCAAAAATCTTGGGTATCCACCCTAAGGGTTATCTTGTCTTGGGGCGTTCCGCACCACCCCCGGTCGCCCCGTCGCAGAGGCGGGGTGAACCTTCATTGTCCAACCGCATGAAACTGTCTTTTAATTATTATACTGCTGTTTTCCCAAACGCAGAAACCGCCCATGACTGTGTCTTTGTCCTTCCTTCCAAAGTAAATTTGAAAAAACCCCCCAAAGTATTCCGCCTTTGGTCTTTTGTATGCGCCTCACGGGGGGATGCAGGGTTTGACCCAGGAGTTGTGTGGATTTTCCAAGTTTCCCGGGGTCAACCTCCCTGGACCCTTTTTTCCGCCAGAGATTTTGTTTCGATCTTGCAGCTTTTCGCAAAAAGTTACCCCTCTGGCGTACAAGGCTTTGTATCTAGCTCTGTTTCCCCAAAATTCCCAATCCCATCAAAAGTTTTCACTGAAAGGTTCCCAAATCGAAAAGGGGGTGCCCGTGCACCCACTGCCTGGGGCTCCTTCCAAAACTGTTGGAACTTTTCATTCAATGCTTCGGTCTATTCTGCTGAACTTACGCTCTGGTTTTAGCTTTGAAAATAATCTCACAAACTTCGAAGAGGGCTTTTTGGTTCTGCGGGTTCGCTGTCGCTTGGAAGCTAGTGGCCACAACCCCCAGCATCCAGAACTTTTACGTTTCTTTGAGCTTTTTTGCACGTTTTAAACGGGGTTACAACATTTCTTGCTTGGGTTCCTGGTCATGTTTGGGTCGGGGGGGAACGAAATGGGGGATCGTTTAGCCAAGAACGCCACAAGAGGAAACGTCCAACTTTATATCCCCCGTCAGCTTTAAAACCCAAAAATTTAAAGTTATGTGAGGACTTGGGAGGGGGATTTGGGAAAACCAGACGACTAAAAAACTCTTTTAGACCCCAAACCTTTTGGTTCCTCCCATCCACTCGGGAGGTCGTAAAGAGGAAAAGTTCTGTGCCGGCTGCCCACCCGGGCCCTTTGTATTTTACCATCTTACCTTTTTAAAAGGGGAAAAAGCTCCGTGGTGCATTTCCCTGTCAGCCCATCACAATGAAACTGTTTTTTTTTTGAGGTTGGGACTTTCAGATGTGAGACACAAAATTTTACGGGGGCCCTGAGATCCTGTTAGGGATGTCCCGCCTGATGTGATCCTTGAGTTTTTGAGAGTTAATTTTTTTCATTGATTTAAAAAATTTTCGGAAAAAAGATTTTTAACAAAGTTTGGGCGTTTGTGACGATGTATTAATGAGATGTATAAAAGTGGTTTTTTTTTTTTTTTTTTTTTTTATATATTGATGGGAGTTGATTTTAACGGGGGACACCCCCGATAGGGCCCCTTTGCGGTCGGCTGGGCTATAAGAACTTTTTTTACGTATCCAACGTTGAAACATCTTCCGCAAAAAGGGGTCTGGACCCCTGCTACATGTATACAACCAGGGGGATACGGGTTTTTTTTTTTTTCCACCCTTGGCAAAAAGCCCCCCTTACCCTATTCCAACCCCTGGAAAAATCTTTCTAATCCACCCAAACTCCTCCCATTGTTTTTGCCCGCTGTGTTTTGAATGATGAGAAAATGGTCAATGCTGGGCTTGTGGAAACTCGAAACCGAGGGCCTTTTTTGGCGAAAGAACAGTGGGTTTCCGAAAAACATCGGACTACTGTTGACCTTTTGGATTCGTCGGGAATCTACCATTGGGAACGCTTTTTTGAACAGGAGCATGCGTGGAAATTTTTTTTTCGATTTGGGAGGGCCACAATCCACCGGGAAAAGTCGGGGATATTTGATCCCCACGATTTGGGGTTTTCGAGGCATTTTCCGTTTTTTATTAAAAATTTTTTTTGGCCCCAGAACGACATTTTCGGGCCCGGGGTTGGCACCCCCTTCTCTGATTCCACGAGCAGGAGTTGGGTTTTCCCAAGGGGGGAGCTACTTTCCTCCCCTCTTTGTATTAAAATAAACAACATTGTTAAATCTTCAGCGGGTTCAGTGCTCCTTGTTTGTGGATGATTTCGCGTCACGCAAGGGCACCCTGTCCACCCCAGCGCAGGCTCCCTTGCGGGGATAAATCCATCGATGGGCAGTAAAAAAGGGTTTTTCCCTTTTCCCCAACAAAGACGCGGGTATTCATTTCCTAATTTCCGTCGTTTTTTTGCCCCGAACTAAAGTGGGAAAATCCCCCTTTCCAGCTGTTAAAGAGGCCCCAAATTTCTGGGAATCATTTTGCCCAGAACTTAACTTTCTCACCACATAAAAAACCTCAAAACTGCTTCCCAGAAGCACGGAAATTCGCGGGTCGTAGCGACACCGACTGGGGCGCTGATAAAAAATTTTTGCTGACTCACAGGGCCGGGTCCGTTCAAGCGGGACTAGGGTTTTGTGCTGTTACGGCTCCGCAAGATCATCTTACCTCAAATTTGGCCCCTATCCCCATAAAGGGCTTGTCTCTGTTTGGAGCTTTCCCCGCACCCCCCCTGTGACAGCTGTACGCAGGGGGGGATAAACCTTCACTGTCAACCGCAGGCTGAAACTGTTTTGAATTTTTAAATTTCCGACTGTTCTCAGAATTCAGATCTCCCTATGACTGTGCCCTTGTCCTTCCTTTCCCAAAAGAAAGTTTGAAAAAAAACCCTAATGTTTTCCGCCTTTTGGTCTTCGTATGCCCCTCCGTGGGGAAAAGCGGGTCTGACTGGGAGTTGGCGGTTTTTTCCAAGTTTCCCGGGATCAACCTCCGGGGACCTTCTTTTCCCCAGAATTCGTTTCGATCTTGCAGCTTTCGCAAAGATTACGAGTTCTCTGGCGTCAAGGCTTTGTATGCTGAGTTTGTTCCAATTATACCGTAAAAAGTTTTCATACGGCCCAAAAGCTAAAGGATGGGTGGCCTGTGCGCCTATTGCCCGGGGGCCCCTTCTCAATACTTTTGGGAACATCATTCAATGTTCTGTCTTTTTTGCTGAATTTGCTCGGTTTCTTTAAAGATAATCTCACATTCTTAAAAGAGGGCTTTGGTTCGTCGGGTTCGGTCGCTTTGGGGGCCTAGCTGGCCGCAACCCTTTAGCATCCAGAACTTTTACTTTTTTTTTTTTTTTTAGCTTGAAAGGGGGCGGTTACAATTTTCTCTTTGGGTTCCAGGGCGTTGGCTCGGGGGGAACGAAATGGTTGTGTTTAGCCCAAAAACGCCACAAGAGAAAAACTGTCCAACACTTTATCCCCCCTTTAGATGTGAAAACCCAAAAAATTATGAATATGTGAGGACCCCTGCGGGGATTGGAAAAAACGAGAATAACAAACTCTTTCAGATCCTCCCCAAACCTTTAAAGGCTTCCTCCATCCCGCGGGAGCCGTAAAGAGGAAACGGTTTTTTGCCCGGTGCACACCGGCCTTCGTATTTTACCCTGCCTACCTTTTTAAGAGTAAGAAGCTCCGTGGTGCATTCCATGTCATGCGCCCTCACAATGAAAAAATGTTCTCTTAGAGTGTTGGACTTTCACTTTGAGAAACAAACTTTTACAGCGGGGGCCTGAAGATCCTGTTTGGGATTCCCCCCTGATGGTCCTGATTTTTTAGAGGTTAAAAATTTTTCATCTGATTTAACATTTTACGGGAAAAAATTTTTTTAAAGAAGTTTCTGGGACGTTTCTAGACGAGTCTTTAAAGGATGTGTGAAAAGGTGTTTTTTTTTTTATTGACTGGGGGGTTTTTTTTAACGTGGGCAGCCCCGATGTGGCCCCTTTGGTCGGCTGGGGTAAACAACATTATCTTATCTTTCTTTTCTTCTTATGGTCGTGTCAATGGCAGGGGGGTGTGAATGCCCCTGCACCCCGAAAAGGGGTGAGTTTTAGGTCAGTGTCAATGGTCAAGTGGATGTAGAACTGCCATGCGCCCTGAAGGTTCTTGAACGCTGTTTTCCCCCAAAAAAGGATCAATTTCCCCTGGCTCTTGAGGGAGTACTGTCTGTTTTAAATAGGAGCTCCCCGTCATTTGGAAAACAATTTTATCAGCATGTGACAATTGTAACTTCAGTCTTTGAAAACAACATCCATCATCTGTGAAAACAATAATTATTGGTCATTTTGTTGCTTTAAAATAAACCTTTTGCTCCAAACCCCTGCTTTTGGCCATTCCCTCAAGCGCATGTAGACTTTCATTTTCCAGTCTTCTTTGATATGCCTTGCGATCCGCTTTGTCGGCCAGTAAGTTGAATCATTTGTTTTGATGAATTGAGTGGGGGAACAATAAAAAGCTCATCCATTTCCCAGTGATCTCTGGGTGGCTCTCCATGCTGGAAGGGGTACTGCACTTCCATCATCTACCCATCCCGTAAACCTTGCTTCCCCTTTCAACCCCCCTGAAAACAGATCCTTCATATTGCCTGCACCCCGGCCTTTCATCCACTGGGCCATCGGGGGGAAAAGGTGATTCTCCTCTCTCTCTCTCTTCTCTCTCTCTCTCTCTCTTTCTCTCTTCCTCTCTTCTCTCTCTCTCTTCTTCTCTCTTCCCGGAATAATCGCTGAACAACTAAAATCATTTTTTCAAACGTTGAAATGTAGGGGGAAATCTTTTGGGCCCGTGTTGATGATCCATTTTTGGAAAAAAGGGGGGTCAAAAACTGTCCAACGTCCAAGTGGGGGAGCTTGCTGTTTGATAAACCCCAAACATTGTCACAGCTAAGAATTTGCAGAACATCCCTTTACTTGGATCTCCTAAGGGATGCAATCTCTCATGTTGTCCAAAAACTTTTATCGAAAATTTAGAAGTGGAAAAAACGGGCAGGTAGCTTTTTTTCCATCAAACATTAAAAATTTGGGAAAAATTTTAAAAAGAAAAAAAGGGGGGGGGGAGGGGGAGGGGAAGGATAAATCGGGAAAATCATTATAAATGTTTAAACCCTTTTTTAGCAATATCGCGCGCGGCACACACACCACACACACACACAACACACCCACCACACACACACACACACACACTATAAAATATTCCAGAAAAAGGGTACCTCTCTCTCTCTCTCTCTCTCTCCTCTCTCCTTTTTCTCTCACACACACCCCCACAACCACACACACATCGCACGCGCACAAGAGAGATCCCAGAAATGGGGAAAAGTCTCTCTCTCTTTCTCTCTCTCTACTCTCTCTCTCTGAAAAATGGATATTCCTCCCTTTCTTTGTCCTTTCACTGTTGATTTTATGTTTTGTCGTGTATGTGATTTGTTGTGTATGTAATTGCACTTTGAAGTTGGCACTATGCCGTACGTGTAGTTCGGCAGAAAATGTTTGGCGCTGTGCTGTACATGTAGTCCAGTCGGTAGAAAATGTTCAACGGAAGAACCCAAGCGAAGGATTTGCATAAGGTATGTTTGGTTGGAATTTCTAGAAATGTAAGGCTTTGTTGGCCGTTGTAATGCGGGGAATGTGTAAGAAAATATGTTGGTAGGATAGTGCTAGTAGTCGGATGTAGCAATGCATTTTTTTCTCACTAGATCTAAGGAGATGTTGATAGATCAGGGTTGGATTATGCTCTCCCTCCCCTTTGGGTGCAGAATGGGGAATATCTGGTTAGAGCAGCAAAATCATAACAGTACGAAAGTAGGTGAAGGAGGGCAGAAGATACGCTGTGTGGGGATCGAGTCGTGCTTTGCGATTGCCTTTAGGGGACTTGCATGTTGTCATGGCCCCAGTGTAGGCCATGGTTTGATTATGTGATGTTTTTTTGTGTTGTGATTGTTTGCCTGTATAGATGAAATGAAGTCGCCATTTTTTAGAGTTTTGAGTAGTGCTCCTGTCGTTACTGGTGGGTAAGCCGGATGGCTCGATCAGATTTTGCTTAGATTACCGTGCCTCAACAAAGTCACTGTATTCGATTCTGAGCCCATCCCAGATGTTGACCATTTGTTTTGTCAGTTGTCAAAATAAGAGTATTTTGTCAAATCGATTTGACAAAAGGTTACTGGCAAATTCCTATGGCTGCAGGAATTGGCTAAAACAGCATTCCAAATGCCGTTCGGTTTTGCACCATTGGGCTCCAAATATGCCCCCGCTATGTTTGGGCTGACTGGTCGCCCATCTAAATATTCATGCCGGATTCCAGGAACTGGAGTTTTTGGGTCATATGATATCAGTGGGAAAGGTTCGTCCTGAGGCGAAAATGGTTGACAAGATTTTGTCGGTCAATCGACGCTCTTCCAAGAAACAAATTATATCACTTTTGGGTCTACTTTCGTATTATCGTCGATACGTGTACCGCATTTTGTAGTATTACTGCCCCTCTGACTGATCGCACTAAGAGTGAGAACGCAGGGCAAATTCG
>JAFLJL010001698.1:72148-81223 GCA_018398815.1 Conus ventricosus | reverse complement strand
CAATTAGCCCCACCGATCAAAGTATTTTAAGAACTGGAAAAAACTGCAACATTCTCCATACGTATTTACGCAACTTCGAGTCGCTTATTGTTCCTTATGAAGGGCCAGCACCACAAAAACTTCGAAAAACAGTCTTAATGAGTAATCATCAGATTGTCATTTGCCTTCATTATTGTCAGGTCGGATGGCGTTTATTCAGAACCAGAATTATATAGAGGACCAGATGCTGCAGAAACATTCTTAAAACGCATGCAGCAAGTGCGCAATGACTGTTCTAATAATCTGAATTTATCTGAAATCATAATGACGCCTGAAGACCAACAACAGTATGACTCAGCCACTCACTGTTGGATTTGTGGTTTAGAGCTAACGCCCAAGAGTGTAAACCCCACAGTAAGAGACCATGATCACATTAGTGGAAAGTTCAGAGGAGCAGCACACAGTAAATGCAATCTTCAACTAAAGTTTGATCCAAAGACATGGAAGCTGCCCATCTTCTTTCATAACTTGCGAGGTTACGACTCTCATCTTATAATGAAAGCAGTAGACGATGCTTTTAGGGTGTCATGCATTGCACAGTCATCAGAAAAGTACATGTGCTTTAATCTAAATAATATGTCTTTCTACGACTCTATGCAACACATGATGGGCTCATTAGAGGCACTGGCTATGTCCTTAAAGTCCTGCCCAATAACGGAAAAATATTTTGACTCAACTCTTGTTAGAAAGGGTGTTTACCCTTATGAATACATGAACAGTTGGGAAAGGTTTGACGAAGACACACTTCCACCTAAAGGCGCGTTCTTTTCTAGTCTTAGAGGAAAGGACATCAGTGATTCCAATTACCAGCATGCTCAAGATGCTTGGCAAAAGTTAGATTGTAAAACGATGGGAGACTATCATGACTCCTATTTAATGGCAGATGTATGTTTGTTGGCGGACGTCTTTGAAAATTACAGAAAGACCTGCATGAAACATTATAGCCTGGATCCTGCGCATTACATTTCTGCGCCTGGGATGAGTTGGGACGCTTTCTTAAAATTTACTGGAGTACAGATTGATTTATTGTCTGACCTACCAATGATTCAGATGATTGAAAACGGATTGCGTGGAGGAATTAGTATGGCGTCGCATCATTATTGTAAAGCAAACAACAAATACTTAGACGACTATGATCCAAGTAAAAGGTCTAACTATCTCATGTATTTAGACGCAAACAATCTGTATGGTTGGGCAATGGCGCAATCACTTCCATTACGTAACTTTAAAATGTACACAGGTACAAATAATATTCAAAAAGCATTAAAGTGGTTGAGCAGTTTAACGCCTGATCAGCAGCGTGGTTTCATTCTAGAAGTTGACTTAGAATATCCTCATGAACTCCATGACCAGCATAATGACTATCCATTAGCAGCAGAAAGTCTAAAGATGGATCCAAGAGAACCACCTAAACTTGTGCCTAATCTTCGAGGCAAAAAAAATTATGTCTGTCATTACAGACTTCTACAATTTTATTTAAGGCATGGTTTGAAGTTGACAGCTGTTCATCGCATAATTGCTTTTGATCAAGAACAGTTCATGAAACCATACATCATGAAGAACACTGATCTCAGAACTAAATCCACAGATGCTTCAGAAAAAGACTTTTTCAAGCTGATGAACAACAGCTGTTTCGGAAGACTATGGAGAATCCGCACAAGCGCAAAGATGTCAGATTGGTCACCAAAGAGAACGAAGCAATTAAGCTAACTTCAAAACCTAATTATCAGGACTTTAGAAGATTTCATGATCACCTTTTTGGCATAATGATGAAAAAAAAGAAAGTCAAATTGGACAAACCTGTATTTATTGGGTTTACTGTTTTAGAATTATCAAAGCTTTTGATTTTAGAATTTCTTTATGACTACTTTAAGCCCTCGTATCCTGAGTCCAGAGTACTTTACACAGATACAGATAGTTTTGTTATAGATATCCCCACTGAAGACATCTATAAAGACATGGAAATGGAAGTGGCTAAAGGGCATGCAGGATGGTATGATACATCTGATTACCCTAAAGATTCGCCTTTGCATTCAATTACTAACAAGAAGGTTTTAGGAAAGATGAAGGATGAATTATCTGGAAAGGTGATCAAGGAGTATGTGGTTTTAAGGTCAAAAATGTACAGTATTTCGAGCCAGGAGAAAATCATTAAGAAAGCAAAGGGAATATCTCGCAGCGTTGTGCAGTCAAACATATCACATGACAACTACAAAGAAGCATTGTTTGGCAATAAGACTTTTCACCATGACAACGTAAAACTGCGATCTAATCTACATGAGATCAACACAACAGTTGTAACAAAGAAGTCATTAGATAGAACAAACACAAAACGGGTGTTTGTTAATCCGGAGTTTTCATATGCAATTGGGCACTGGAGAACCGTAAATTAATTAAAGCGGAACTGTGCCTGGCGGAATTATTTGCAGTTCTTCTTTCACAAAAGATCTTTGAGGGGCTGGCTGTTTTGTTGTGTCAGTTCTCGTAAATAATACACGGGCGGATTCATCTTTACAATTCTTTTTATTCATATGGGTCAACACTCCAAACTGGATCTGTTGCCCTAATGCGAGTGTCCCTTCTGCTTCCCCCGGTAAATAAGGTACCTTACTTTCAATCCAAATGGTAATAGTTTGCTGGATGAAGACTCTCCTTCAGCAACATTTATTGTTTTTCTTTTGATTGCTTGTACTGGCTTTAGCCCTTTAAATTCTTCATTATTCATTGCGCGCAAAACTGAGGGCAATCTTCTAACCCATTCTGTGTTGCGAGAATTGTCAATCAGCTCTCTGTGATACTGGTAGGAGAAAAGTCTTTCGGCTAACTGTTTGTTAAAGTTTTCAACTAAAGCCTGTGATCTGTGAACTCCCGGAATGCCTCTTCTAATAGTAACTCTGTGTTTTAACAATAATTGATTCACTTGGCCTTTAAATTCTTTCCCATCATCAACTTGAATCATGCGAGGGTAAGTTAGCGGGCCTCGCTGGTATATCAGCTGTATGGCAACAGCAACAGCAGAAGCACTCTTTTGTGTTAATGGTTCTGCATCTTTGTATCTTGAAGCCATGTCAATGACTGTGAGTGCGTACTTAAATCTTTTTCGTCTAATCCTATCAGAGGGTAAATATATAAGGTCCATTTGATGGGTGTCGTTTGGAGTTGTGTTCACAAAGTGCGGTCTCTGTATTCGTCTAGGCGCCGGTAAATAAATTTGCCAAATCGCTTGTTTAGATAACCATTCTTTTGCTGTTTGTTCACTGACTCCCGCTGCTTGGCTTAGCTTTTTAATTGCTGTGATGCCCTTCCAATATCCTTTGGGCGCATAATAGATTTTGTTCATTTTTTATTCAGCCAATATTATGTGCAACAAAATACACAACAGTCATACCAACGACAATAAACGCGATTTCTTGCATCTTTTGTTTTTCTGATGGTTGATAAAAGTCACTGAATTTTGGTGGGGGCAATGTCTGGACTGGTTTGCCTGTTACTAGATATATTGTTTTATTGCTTGATCACATCTTTAAATATGTAAGCTGCATGCCCCTGTCTTTTCAGTGTGTCATTAATAAAATCTAACTGCTCAAGTCTCTGCCTTCATAGGCGTTTTGTGCAGCTGCTAGTTCCTCCATAGCTTTGTTATGTCTTTTTCTCTCGCTGTCATCCCGCAGTTTACTAAATGCGAAATTACTCCGCTAAAAGCAAGCGCATTCACCACAGCGCCGCCTATCATTATTGCGAGTGAAGCCATTTTTTATAAATGTATTTTTTTTTACATATTTATATTCTCTGGAATTATTCCTTGCTTAACTAGAAAATCTTTCGTAGCAAATGAAGCTGCAATAATAGCAATCAGTTTTGCTGAATCCTCAAAGTCTAGTTTGCCAAGATCTGCTGGTTTAATTCTTAACAAGCTTTTACCAAGCATTGAGTATCCTACACTTAGCCCTCCATAACAGCAGAATGGTATACAAGGTTAGCAACAGTTTTTTCGGTGCTCATTTTTATAAAATAAAAATAATTATAATTTAATAAAAACATGAACAGCGATGATCTCCTACAGCTACAAGGCGGCCTAAACCTTCCTGAACTTATGAATGACCAAGTTAATGATCAAGCTATTATGCCCCAAAAGGAGAGGCTGTATTCTTTGGCAGCATGTGGAAAAACAAAACAGTTCCTCGGAACTGAATTCAGCATTGAACAAATTCAACAGATGACGGCGCAAGACATTATAAAGTATCATAACAGGTATGAAGCGCAGCTGGGGTCTAGAATGGTGAAAAGTGTGGGGCAAACGGTTCTTAGTTTGTACACTAAACTAGTCAGTAGATTTGCTCCCATTGATTCTGAACAAGATCTTACGTATGATTTAACGCAAGATCCAGTTTTAACAAAGTCATTAGAGGTCTCTAGGGTGTGATTATACTATAGATTTGGAACATTGTTATCGCCATTAATCATGGGATTAATAACTTTTAATCATATAGATTTTATTTCCCTTCAAATGAGCGAGCTGGAAATCATCAGAACCAGAAAACACTGAATCAGGTGGAGAAAGTAACCAAGCCAGAAAATCATCAGAAAACATGAACCAGGTGGAGCCATTAAAAATCCTGGGCGTGTTGAAGCAGGAAAAAAATTAGCAGAGTGGAACAGACAAAAAAAATTAATGTTACAGCATTATGAAAACATAACACCGCCAACGCCAGAACAAGTTGATTCAATGCCAGCTATAAAAACTCCATGTGATTCAAGGGCCCCAAAGTCTTCATGGAATATTGAACTTAAACTGTTGCCATTTTTGGCGCCATTGCTGCTGTTGGGGGCAGTTATTATGGCTATAAATATATACACAATGGCAACAGAAACGAAAGAAGTTAAAACAACCTGAACCGCTAAATACAGAAAAAGACAACTGCACGCCAAAACCGCCAATAACAAAGCATCATTTTGATCCATTTATAATGGAATAATATTTAAATTTTTTTATAAAAATAGATCATGGCGTATTATAAAATGATAAAGTCAATAAATAAAGACATAGAGTCTATTAAAAGACATTTCCCATAGACCAGAATTGTAATCAATGTGGTTGCTTCGGATGTAAAAACTTCATTAAAATCTATACAGAGAACGCTGAGCAAGACATCCTCAACGATAACACGTTTTTTGAGGCGTGTGTGTACTATCTTAGACATTTACTATTTAAGATAAAAACATAGCTTGTATTTTTTTAATATTATAAGATAACTTAATAAGAACTTAGTTGTACTTAAGGATGACTTAATCAAGAACTTATCAAGAAACTTATTAAGAACTTACTTAAGAACTTGATCAAGAACTTATTAAGAACTTATTAAAAACTTGGGAATAACTTGAGAATGACTTAAGGACAACTTAGAAGTAACTTAAGTAAGAACTTGAGAATAACTTGTTAAAAACTTAGAAGGAACTTGAGTGTGTGCATGCGTGGGTGGGGGGTGAGGCAGGTGGGGGTGGGGGTGTGCATGCGTGGGGGCAGGACAAAACAAACAACAAACAACAAACACACAATAGACAGTCCAGGGGTGGGGGTGGGGGACGTGCGTGCGTGGGTAGGCCAAAACACACAACAAACAAAAAGTAGAACTCCTAGGGCCACTTCTTGCTTTGTGACTAAACAGGCTGTGTCTCGCGCGCAACCTCAATCAACCCCAAGTGATCACATAGGGTCGTTTGGCCTAGTTTGCCGCTGAGCTTTGCTGGTGCTGCCGCGCTTTGTAGTCAAGCGATCACATAGGGTCGTTTGACCTAGTTTGCCACCAAGCTTTGCAGGTGCTGACGTCATTGGCGGCAAGCGATCACATAGGGTTGTTTGGCCTAGTTTGCTGTGTCCTCTTTTCTCAACCAGGCTTGCAACTGGCTTTTGGCTGTAGCCAAGCTTTTATGGCGGCTCTAATCGCCAGTAGTAGTACATCGTCATTGTATATTTGGAGCATTTATATGAAGATAGTGCTGGCCACACACTACTCCTCTCCATACTGGTAGATGTACTAAGGTCTGCCTAACCCCTATCTAGTTTTGCCAGAACCCCGAAAATCGCCATCCAGTTGCATAAGTTTAATAATGGTTTGGCGTTTGCTACACAGTTCATTTATACTAATTCCTAGCTTGTGGAATTTAGGATAGTTATAAAAAACACACAGAAAGTTGAATGAGTTTCCTAGCATACGAATCAGACATGTTCACCTGCGTCTTAAGAAATGAACGCCATGTTTGATGCGTTTTTTGTTTTTTAAACATGACTTGGGCTGTCTCAAGCAACGCCCAACAATCAACGCGTGATGGATTGTTTTGCTTTGGCCGGCTTTCAACAATGCAGCGCCATTTATTAAATAAGGAACCATCTCATCGATAGACAAACACGCATTGAAATTGGCTATATTTTGTTCAGCAATATTGCCTTCAACGTTTTCATTCCTTGAACCAACAAACCTTTAAGATAGTCGTCCATTTCCAAAGCAGTCGGTTCACTTTTTCTTTTTCTGTTCCTTCTAGGAAAGCAATACTTCTTTTCGGTTTCGACGGCAACGAACATGCTTCACCTCGTTCTTTTTTCAACAAATACTCTGACATGCAAGTATGGTAAAACTTGTGGTGTTCAATGGCAAGAGCCTGCTCTTCAGTGAAACGGGTAGCCATTTTTTAGAATAACACACAAGCACAGAACACAGCGCAATAAAAAAACGTCTTACTCGTCCGGTAGTCAGTAGAAGAATGAGGAAACCGGTGTTGGTAACTGATCATGTGAGCGCTTTAACAGCGCCCTCACACGGCGGAGAAGATTCGAGAATGCTGATGTCATATGGCGCGATGCGCAGGCCCAGCGTGAGGGAGTGGGGTGAGGGGAGTAGCAGGGCGGCGTATTGATTTTTTAGCCTCTCAGTTTGTCGGCAGTGTGAGGCGCGCGCGCGCGCGTGTATGAGTGTCTGTCTCTGCCTGTCTGTCTGTCTGCCTGTCTGTCCGTCTGTGTGTGTGTGTGTGTGTGTGTGTGTGTGTGTGTTGTGTGTGTGTGTGTGTGTGGTGTGTGTGTGTTGGGGGTGGGGGGTGGCGGAGGTGGTGGTGGAGGGGTTGGGGGTGCATGTGTGGAAGAGAGGAAGGAGGGAGGTAGACAGCGTCAGGAAGGTGACACAGAAAAGTATGCGAAGAAGTGTGTGTGTGTGTGTGTGTGTGTGTGTGTGTGTGTGTGTGTGTGTGTGTGCCCGCCTCTCTGTCTGTCTGTCTGTCTCTCTGTCTCTGTCTGTCTGTCTGTCTGTCTGTTCTGAGGGCAACTTAACCTTAGGGTTTTCTCTCTCTCCCAACGCTGTAATTAACATACCGCGAAGTAATCGGATAGCCTGGTGCACCCACCGTGTATATGGGCGCGTTCAGACACAACTGCTTTTCCCTGCGTTACTCTATGGGAATGTGTTCAGTCCTAGCTACTCTCTGAAAACTTTAGTAAATTAGTATTGAAAACGGATAACCCTACACAGTATTACTCTTACTTGTCAGAGAACAGGGAAAGGGGCATTCTGGGTTACTTTCGCCCGAACTGAGTGAGGGCGGAAGTGGCCCAGAATGCCCCTTTCCCTGTTCTCTCATACACAACCACAAACCCAATTTCTTGAATAATCCAACATGTAGATTGATAAACCCTTCCAAATCTGAACTAGGGAAAATTAGTAAAAAATCTTAGAGAAAAACTTAAAAAACACATAAAATAAAACACTGAACTGAATCTCTGGAAAAACACATATGAAGTCATACAATAGTTAAAAAAAAAACCTGAATAAACAAGAAAATACAGTTAAAAAAAAAACATTTGACATAGTAGATTTCTATCCATCCATAGATGAAAAGCTACTAACTAAAGCTTTAAAATTTGGCAACAAGTACACAGATATACCAGGGTCAGAAATGGATATCATTCTCCATACAAAGAAAACTTTACTGCACAGTAAAAATGAAACCTGGATTAAGAACACAAGCAGGAATTCAACTTTTGATGTTACAGTGGGATCATATGATGGTGCCGAAACTTGCGACCTTGTCGGACTATTCATGTTATCCAATATTTAAAAAAAAACCGTGGAAAACTAACTGGACTGTGCAGGGATGACGGCCTTGCGCTCTGAATGACAACCCAAGGAATATTGAAAATAAGAAAAGAGAACTGTGTAAAATGTTCCACAACCAAAACTTAAAAAATTGCCATAGAAGCAAACAAAAAGATAGTGAACTATTTAGACATAACGTTAGACCTCACCAACATACATATAAACCATACAAGAAACCAAATGATACGCCTGTTTACGTAAACATCAAAAGCAATCACCCACCCTCCATACTGAAAACAGTACCCAAAAGCATAAATAAAAGACTATCCAATTTGTCATGTAACGAAACAGTATTCAACAATGCTACAGCTGAATACCAAGAGGCGCTACATAAAAGTGGCTGCAATTATGAACGACGATACGATCCAGACAATGACACAAAAAGATGCAGAAAGAACAGGAAAAGGAACATCATATGGTACAATCCCCCATATGATGCAAGAGTCAAAACAAACGTTGGTAAAGAAATCTTTAAAATCTTGACATCATCTTTCCCAAAAAAGACCATAAATTATTTATAATATTCAACAAAAACAACATCAAATTATCATATTCATGTATGCCGAATCTTAAAAATGCCATTGCTTTAGCAAATAAAATGAAAAGCAGCACAGAGAAAAATGAGGGTGACGAAAGGAAATCTTGTAACTGTACCAAAAAAGAACAGTGTCCCCTAAGCAATAAATGACTTTACAACAACATTGTGTACCAAGCCACTGTGACATCAGAGAACGCAAAAGAAACATATGTAGGTATCACTGAAAACCAATTCAAAACTAGATATGCAAACCATAAACAATCATTCAACAAAGAAAGATAATATAGAAACCAAACAGTACTGAGTAAATACATTTGGAAACTTAAAGATAAAAACACGGACTACAACATATCTTGG